>JAJHUQ010000036.1:9772500-9792500 GCA_035773235.1 Eospalax fontanierii | reverse complement strand
CCCTAACCCAAACCCCAACACTAAGCCTAACCCTAATCCTAACCAAAACCCTGTCCCTGACCCTAACACAAACACTAACCCTAACCGTAACCCTAACCCAATTCCTAACACAAACCCTAACCCAAACACTAAAGCTAACACTAACCCAAACAAAAACCCTAACCCTAACCCTAAGCCTAACCCTAACCCAAACCCAAACCGAAACCCTAAACCTAAACCTAAGCCTAACCCTAACCCAAACCCAAACCATAATCCTAACCTTATCCAAACTCAAACCATAAGACTAACCCTAACCCCGACCCTAAACCAAACCCTAACTCTAACCTTAAACCTAACCCTAACCCTAACCATAACCCTAACCCAAAACCAAACCCTAACCCTAACCGTAACACAAACCCTAACCCTAAAACTAACCGTAACCCAAACCCTACAATTAACCCTAAACCTAACCCTAACACTAACCCAAAACAAACCCTAAACCTAACCCTAACCCTCACCCTAACCCAAATCCAAACTCTAAACCTAACCCTAATGCTAACACTAACCTAACCCAAACCAAACTCTAAACCTAAACCTAACCCTTACCCTAACCCAAACCCTACTCATAACCAGAATCCAAACCATAACACTCTCCCTAAACATAACCCTGACCCTAACCCTAATCCTAACCCTAACCCAAACCATAACCCTAATCCTAATCATAACCTTAACCCTAAACCTGACCCTAACACTAACCCTAACCCTAACCCTAACCCGAACCCTAACCCTAAACCCGAACACTAAACCTGAACATAAACCTAACCCTAAACCTAAGCCTCACAATAATCCAAACCCTAACCCTAATCCTAACTGTAACCCAAACCCTAACCCTAAACCTAAACCTAACCCTAACCCTAACCCTAACCCTAACCCTAACCCTAACCCTAACACTAACCCTAACCCTAACTCTAATCCAAACCCACACCCTAACCCTATACCTAACCCTAAACCAAACCCAAACCCTAACACTGAACTTAACACTAAACCTAACCCTAACCCAAACCCAAAACGTAACCCTAAACCTAAGCCTAACAATAACCCAAACCCTAACCCTAACCCTAACCCAAACCCTAACCCTAAACCTAACCCAAACCCAAACACTAACCCTAACCCTAATCCTAACACAAACCCAAACCCTAAACCTAAACCTAACCCTAATCCAAATCCTAACCATAACCAGAATCCAAACTATAACACTATCCCTAAACCTAACCCTAACCCTAAACCTAACCCTAACCCAAACGCACACCCTAACCCTAACCCTAACCCTAACCCTAACTCTAACCCTAACACAAACCTAACCCTAACCCTAACCCTAACCCTAACCCTAACCCTAATTCTAACCCAAACCCTAACACTAACCCTAACCCTATCCCAAACCCTAACCCTAACCATAAACTAAACTTAACCCTAACCCAAACGCTAACCCTAACCCTAACCCTAACCCTAATCCTAACCCTAACCTTAACCCAAATCCTAACCTTATCACAAACCCTGACCCTAAACCTAACCTAAACCCTAACACTAAAACTAACACTAACCCTAACCCAAACCCAAACTCTAATCCTAACACTAACCCTAACCCTAAGCGTAACCCTAACACTCACCGTAACCCAAACGGGAACCCTAAACCTAACCCTAAAACTAACTCACACCCTAACTCTAACCCTAACATTAACCCTAACCCTTATCCTAACCCTAACCCGAACCCAAACCATAACCCTAAACCTAATCACATACCTACCCCTAAACCTACCCCTAACCCAAACATTAACCATAACCCTAACCCTAAACCTAACCCTAACCCACATTCTAAACCTAACCCTAACCATAACCATAACCATAACCCATACCCTAATCCGAGGGTAGCCTTGAACTGATAATCCTCCTGCCTCACCCCCAAGAGTTGAGTTGTACTTTTTTAAGAGCAAAGATTGGATTCAGCAGCAATGAAAATGAAAATATTTTCCCTCATAGAAAATGATGTCCAAAGTAGTTTTCTGATTCAAATGTCGCTTATAGTATTTAAGAATCCAATATCAATAATATGGTAATTTCTAGAAAGAATGAGGTTGGTTATTTAGGTAACCACGTGCAATCCTGGCAAGAGCTGCAGGACTGGGAAGCAACCTTGGCATGACTAGACCAGGGGAGGAGCACCTGCTCTGAAGCTATGATAGACAGACAGAGCTTTTCAAGTGAGTGCTGAGTGCTATTGGTCAGTCTCCTGTCATTGGTGTCTGATGTGGGCAGGAGTGCTGAGGTCACAGAAACTTGGACTAAGATTCTGGAACTCCAAGAGGCAGTGACCTGGCAAAGCATTGTTTAGGATATTGCTAGGTGACAAAGCCCTCTCAGATGAGTTGCTGAAACACAGATGTCTCTTGGTGGTAGGCTCTAGTGTTTGGGTGACCAGTTTGGAGAGATTTAGTTGACTTTAGGTCAAAGTTCTAGTGTTTGACAAAAAGAAGCAGCCACGAGAAGATGGGAGGAGGAGGGGAGAAGGTGGTGTGGCCTGCTGGCCCTGCCCAGGCCCTCCACATACAGGACCTCTACTACAAAGCCTACCTCTAATAACCTAACCCTAACCCTAACCCTAATCCTAACCCTAACCGTAACCCAAAACCTAACCCTAACCCTAAACCTAATCCTAACCCTAACCCAAACCCTAACCCTAAACCTACCCCTAACACAAAACCTAACCCTAACCCTACCCCTAACCCAAACCCAACTCCTAACCCTAACCCAGCCCTAACCCTAACCTATACCCTAACCGTAACCCTAACCCTAACCCTAAAACTAAACCTAACCCTAACCCAAACATTAACACTAAACCTAACCCTAACCCAAAGCCTAACCCTAAACTTAACCCTAACCCAAACCCTAACCCTATCCCAAACCCAAACCCTAACCCTAAGCCTAATCCTAACCCTAACCCTAACCCTAACCCTAACCCTAACCGAACTCATAAACCTAACCCTATCCCTAAACATAACCCTAACCCAAAACTTAACCCTAAACCTGACCCTAACACTAACCCTAATCCTAACCCTAACACTAACCCTAAACTCGAACACTAAACCTGAATATAAACCTAACCCAAACCCAAACCCTAACACTAACCCTAACCCTAACTCTAATCCAAACCCACACCCTAACCCTATACCTAACCCTAAACCAAACCCAAACCCTAACACTGAACTTAACACTAACCCTAACCCTAACCCAAACCCAAACCGTAACCCTAAACCTAAATCTAAGAATAACCCAAACCCTAACCCTAACCCTAACCCAAACTCTAACCCTAACCCTAAACCTAACCCAAACCCAAACACTAACCCTAACCCTAATCCTAATCCAAACCCAAACTCTAAACCTAAACCTAACCCTAACCCAAACCCTAACCATAACCAGAATCCAAACCATAACACTATCCCTAAACCTAACCCTAACCCGAAACATAACCCTAACCCAAACGCACATGCTAACCCTAACCATAACCCTAACCCTAACCCTAACCCAAACCCTAACACTAACCCTAACCCTAACCCAAACCCTAACTCTAACCCTAACCCTAACCCAAACCCAAACCCTAACCCTAACCCTAACCCTAACCCAAACCCTAACCCTAACCCTAACCCAAACGCAAACTCTAACCTATACCTAACCCTAACCCTAACCCTAACCCTAACCCTAACCATAACCATAACCATAACCCTAATCCTAACGCAAACCAAACCCTAATACTACCCCTAACCCTAAACCTAACCCTAAACCAAACCCTAACACAAACCCTAAAACTAACCCTAACACACACACAAACCCAGCGCAGCCCTAAACCTAACACAAACTCTAACCGTAACCCTAAACGTAACCGTAACCCTAACCCTAACCCTAACACTAAACCAAACCCAAACCCTATACCTAACCCTAACCCTAACCCAAACATTAACCCTAAACCTATCCCTAACCCAAACCCTAACCCTAAACCTAATCCTAACACAAACCTTTACCCTAACACTAACACAAACCCTAACCCTAACCATAACCGTAAATCTAAACCTAACCCTAACCCTAATTCTAACGCTAACCCTAACCATAACCATTACCATAACCCATACCCTAATCCCAGGGTAGCTTTGAACTGATAATCATCCTGCCTCACCCACAAGAGTTGAATTGTACTTTTTTAAGAGCAAAGATTGGATTCAACAACAATGAAAAAGGAAAATATTTTCGCTCATAGAAAACGATGCCCAAAGTAGTTTTCTGATTCAAATGTAGCTTATACTACTTAAGAATCCAATATCAATAATATGGTAATTTCTAGAAAGAATGAGGTTGGTTATTTCGGTAACCACGTGCAATCCTGGCAAGAGCTGCAGGACTGGGAAGCAAACTTGGCATGACTTGACCAGGGGAGGAGCACCTGCTCTGAAGCTATGATAGACAGGCAGAGCTTTGCAAGTGAGTGCTGAGGGCTATTGGTCAGTCTCCTGTCATTGGTGTCTGATGTGAGCAGGAGTGCTGAGATCACAGAATCTTGGACTAAGATTCTGGAACTCGAAGAGGCAGTGACTTGGCAAAGCATTGTTTAGGGTGTTGCTAGGTGACAAAGCCCTCTAAGATGAGTTGCTGAAACACAGAGGTTTCTTGGTGGTAGGCTCTAGTGTTTGGGTGACCAGTTTGGAGAGATTTAATTGACTTTAGGTCAAAGTTCTAGTGTTTGACAAAAAGAAGCAGCCAGGAGAAGATGGGAGGAGGAGGGGAGAAGGTGGTGGGGCCTGCTGGCCCTGCCCAGGCCCTCCACAAACAGGATCTCTACTACTAAGCCTACCTCTCTAACCCTAACCCTAACACTAACCCTAACCCTAACCCTAAACCTAACCTAACACTAACCCTATACCTAACCCTAACACTAACCCAAACATTAAACCTAAACCTAACACTAACCCTAACCCTAAGCCTAAACCTAAACATAACCCAAACCTTAACCCTAAACCTAACCCTAACACTAGCCCAAACCCTAACCCTAAACCTAACACTAACACCAACCCTAACCCTAACCCTAACCCAAACCCAAACCCTAAACCTAAACCTAACCCTAACACAAACCCTAACACTAAACCTAACCCTAGCCCAAACCCTAACCCTAACACTAACCCTAGCCCAAACCCTAACCCTAATCCTAACCCTAACACAAACCCTAACCTACCCTAACACAAACACAAACCCTAACCCAGCCCTAAACCTAACGCAAATTCTTACCGTAACCCTAACCCTAACCCTAACCCTAACACTAAACCTAACACTAAACCAAACCCTAACCGTATACCTAACCCTAACACTAACCCAAACATTACCCCTAAATCTAACCCTAACCCAAACCCTAACCCTAAACCCAACCCTAACCCAAACCCTAACCCTAAAGCTAATCCAAACATTAACCCGAAACCTAAACCTAACCCAAACCCTAACCCTAAACCTAACCCTAACCCAAACTCAAAACCTAACCTAACCCTAACCGTAACCCAAACCCTAACCCTAACCCTAAACCTAATCCTAACCCAAACCCTAACCCTAACCCTAACCCTAACCCTAACCCAAACCCAAACCCAAACCCTAACCCTAACCCTAACCTTAACCCAAACCCAACCCCTGTCCCTAACCCTAACCCAAACCCTAACCATAACCAGAACCCAAAACATAACTATATCCCTAAACCTAACCCTAAACCTAAACCTAACCCTAACCCAAACTCACACCCAAACCCTAACCCAAACCCTATACCTTACCCTAACCCTAACCCTAATCCTAACCCTAACCCTAACCCAAATCCTAACCTTATCGCAAACCCTCACCCTAAACCTAATCTAAACCCTAAACCTAACCCTAAAACAAACCCTAACCCTAACCCTAACAGAAACCCAAACCCTAACCCAGCCCTAAACCTAACCCAAACTATAACCGTAACCCTAACCCCAACCCTAACCATAACACTAAACCTAACATTAAACCAAACCCTAACCCTATACCTAACCCTAACCCTAACCCAAACATTACCCCTAAACCTAACCCTAACCCAAACCCTCACCCTAAACCTAACCCTAACACCAACCCTAACCATACCCATCACCCCAACCCCAACCCAAACCCTAAACGTAAAGCTAATCCAAACATTAACCCTAAACCTAACCCTAATCCAAACCCTAACCCTAAACCTAACCCTAACCCAAAACCAAACCCTAAGCCTAACCCTAACCGTAACCCAAACCCTAACCCAAACCCTAACCCTAACCCAAATCCTAACCCAAACCCAACCCCTACCCCAAAACCAAATCAAAACACAAACCCTAACCCTAACCCTAACATTAACCCAAACCCAACCCCTAACCCTAACCCTAACCCAAACCCTAACCATAAGCAGAACCCAAACCATAACTCTATCCCTAAACCTAAACCTAACCCTCAACCTAACCCTAAACCAAACGCACACTCTAACCCTAACCCTAACCCAAACCCTATACCTAACCCTAACCCTAAACCTAACACTCACCCTAACCCAAACGGAAACCCTAAACCTAACCCTAACCCTAACTCAAACCCTAACCCTAACCCTAAACCTAATCCTAACCCTAACCCTAACCCAAACCATAACCCTAATCCTAATAGTATTCCTAACCCTAAACCTAACCCTAACCCTAATTCTAAACCTAACCCTAACCATAACCATAACCATAACCATAACCCATAACCTAATCCGAGGGGAGCCTTGAACTGATAATCCTCCTGCCTCACCCCCAAGAGTTGAGTTGTACTTTTTTAAGAGCAAAGATTGGATTCAGCAACAGTGAAAAAGGAAAATATTTTCCCTCATAGAAAACATGTCCAAAGTAGTTTTCTGATTCAAATGTAGCTTATAGTACTTAAGAATCCAATATCAATAATATGGTAATTTCTAGAAAGAATGAGGTTGGTTATTTATGTAACCACGTGCAATCCTGGCAAGTGCTGCAGGACTGGGAAGCAACCTTGGCATGACTTGACCAGGGGAGGAGCACCTGCTCTGAAGCTATGATAGACAGGCAGAGCTCTGCAAGTGAGTGCTGAGTGCTATTGGTCAGTCTCCTGTCATTGGTGTCTGATGTGGGCAGGAGTGCTGAGGTCACAGAATCTTGGACTAAGATTCTGGAACTCCAAGAGGCAGTGACCAGGCAAACATTGTTTAGGGTGTTGCTAGGTGACAAAGCCCTCTCAGGGGAGTTGCTGAAACACAGAGGTTTCTTGGTGGTAGGCTCTAGTGTTTGGGTGACCAGTTTGGAGAGATTTAGTTGACTTTAGGTCAAAGATCTAGTGTTTGACAAAAAGAAGCAGCAAGGAGAAGATGGGAGGAGGAGGGGAGAATGTGGTGTGGCCTGCTGACAATGCCCTGAAACTCCACATAGTGTACCTCTACTACTAACCCTAATTGCCTACCTCTACTAACCCTAACGCTAACCCTAACCCTAACCCTAACCCTAACCCTAAACCTAACCTAACACTAACCCTATACATAACCCTAATCCTAACCCAAACATTAAACCTAAAATTAAGCCTAACCCTAACCCTAAGACTAAACCTAACCATAACCCAAACATTAACCCTAAACGTAACCCTAACCCTAGCCCAAACGCTAACCATAAACCTAACACTAACACAAACCCTAACCCTAACCCTAACCCAAACCCAAACCCTAAACCTAAACCTAACCCAAACATTAACACTAAACCTAACCCTAACCCAAACCCTAACCCTAAACCTAACCCTAACCCAAAGCCTAAACCTAAAGCTAACCCAAACATTAACCGTAAACCTAACCCTAACCCAAACCCTAAACCTAAACCTAACACTAGCCCAAACCCTAACCCTAAAACTAACCCTAACACAAACCCTAAACCTAAGCCAAACCCAAACCCTAACCCTAACCCTAACCCTAACCCTAAACCTAACACTTACCCAAAACCTAATCCTAACCCTAACCCTAAACCTAAACCTAAGCCTATCAATAACCCAAACCCTAACCCTAACCCTAACCGTAACCCAAAACCTAAACCTAACACTAAACCTAACCTAACACTAACCCTATACCTAACCCTAATCCTAACCCAAACATTAAACCTAAACCTAACCCTAACCCTAACCCTAAGACTAAACCTAACCATAACCCAAACATTAACCCTAAACATAACCCTAACCCTAGCGCAAACCCTAACCCTAAACCTAACACTAACACAAACCCTAACCCTAAACCTAACCCAAACCCAAACCCTAACCCTAACCCTAACCCTAACCCTAACCCAAACATTAACCCTAAAGCTAAACCTAACCCAAACCCTACCCTAAACCTAACCCTAACTCAAACACTAACCCTAATCCTAAATCTAACCCTAACCCTAACCCTAACCCTAACCCTAACCCTAACCCAATCCCAAACCCTAAACGTACCACAAACCCTAACACTAAACCTAACCCTAGCCCAAACCCTAACCCTAAACCTAACCCTAACACAAACCCTAACACTAACCCAAACCCAAACCCTAACCCTAAACCTAACCCAAACTCTAACTGTAACCCTAACCCTAACCGTAACCCTAACCCTAAACCTAACACTAACCCAAACCCTAACTCTAACCCTAAACCTAACCCTAAACCTAAGCCTAACAATAACCCAAACCCTAACCGTAAACCTAACCGTAACCCAAACCCTAACCCTAAACCTAACCCTAACCCAAACCCTAACCCTAAACCTAACCCTAACACAAAACCTAACCCTAACCCTAACCCTAACCCTAACCCAAACCCAAATCCTAACCCTAAACCTAAACCTATCCCATACCCTAACCGTAACCCTAACCGTAACCGTAACCCTAACCCTAACCCTAACAAAAACACTAACCCTAACCCTAACCGTAACCCAAATATTAACCCTAAACCTAACCCTAACCCAAACCCTAACCCTAAACCTAACCCTAACACAAACCCTAAAACTAACCCTAAAACAAACGCAAACCCAGCGCAGCCCTAAACCTAACCCAAACTCTAATCGTAACCCTAACCGTAACCGTAACCCTAACCCTAACGCTAACACTAAACCAAACCCAAACCCTATACCTAACCCTAACCCTAACCCAAACATTAACCCTAAACCTATCCCTAACCCAAACCCTAACCCTAAACCTAATCCTAACACAAACCTTTACCCTAACCCTAACACAAACTTTAACCCTAACCATAACCCTAAATCTAAACCTAACCCTAACCCTAATTCTAACCCTAACCCTAACCATAACCATTACCATAACCCATACCCTAATCCCAGGGTAGCTTTGAACTGATAATCCTCCTGCCTCACCCACAAGAGTTGAATTGTACTTTTTTAAGAGCAAAGATTGGATTCAACAACAATGAAAAAGGAAAATATTTTCGCTCATAGAAAACGATGCCCAAAGTAGTTTTCTGATTCAAATGTAGCTTATACTACTTAAGAATCCAATATCAATAATATGGTAATTTCTAGAAAGAATGAGGTTGGTTATTTAGGTAACCACGTGCAATCCTGGCAAGAGCTGCAGGACTGGGAAGCAACCTTGGCATGACTTGACCAGGGGAGGAGCACCTGCTCTGAAGCTATGATAGACAGGCAGAGCTTTGCAAGTGAGTGCTGAGGGCTATTGGTCAGTCTCCTGTCATTGGTGTCTGATGTGAGCAGGAGTGCTGAGATCACAGAATCTTGGACTAAGATTCTGGAACTCGAAGAGGCAGTGACTTGGCAAAGCATTGTTTAGGGTGTTGCTAGGTGACAAAGCCCTCTAAGATGAGTTGATGAAACACAGAGGTTTCTTGGTGGTAGGCTCTAGTGTTTGGGTGACCAGTTTGGAGAGATTTAATTGACTTTAGGTCAAAGTTCTAGTGTTTGACAAAAAGAAGCAGCCAGGAGAAGATGGGAGGAGGAGGGGAGAAGGTGGTGGGGCCTGCTGGCCCTGCCCAGGCCCTCCACAAACAGGATCTCTACTACTAAGCCTACCTCTCTAACCCTAACCCTAACACTAACCCTAATCCTAACCCTAAACCTAACCTAACACTAACCCTATACCTAACCCTAACACTAACCCAAACATTAAACCTAAACCTAACACTAACCCTAACCCTAAGCCTAAACCTAACCATAACCCAAACCTTAACCCTAAACCTAACTCTAACACTAGCCCAAACCCTAACCCTAAACCTAACACTAACACCAACCCTAACCCTAACCCTAACCCAAACCCAAACCCTAAACCTAAACCTAACCCTAACACAAACCCTAACACTAAACCTAACCCTAGCCCAAACCCAAACCCTAACACAAACATTGACCCTAAACCTAACCCTAACACAAACGCTAACCCTAAACCTAACCCGAACCCAAACCCGATCCCTAACCCTAACCCTAACCCTAACCCTAACCCTAACCCAAACATTAACCCTAAACGTAACCTTAACCCAAACCCTAACCCAAACCCTAACCCCAACCGTTATCCTAACCCAAACGCAAACCCTAACCCTAACCCTAACGCTAACCCAAACCCAAACACAAACCCTAACCCTAACCCTAATCCTAACCCTAACCTTAACCCAAACCATAACACTAACCCTAACCCTAACCCGAACCCTAACCCAAACACTAACCCTAACCCTAACCTTAAACCTAACCCTAACCCTAATTCTAACCCTAAAGCTAACCATAAACCATACCCTAATCCCAGGGTAGCCTAGAACGGATAATGCTCCTGCCTCACCCACAAGACTTGATTTGTACTATTTTAAGAGCAAAGATTGGATTCAGCAACAATGAAAAAGGAAAATATTTTCCCTCAGAGAGAACGATGCCCAAAGTAGTTTTCTGATTCAAATGTAGTTTATAGTATTGAAGAATCCAATATCAATAATATGGTAACTTCTAGAAATAATGAGGTTGGTTATTGAGGTAACAACGTGCAATACTGGAAAGAGCTGCAGGACTAGGAAGCAACCTTGGCATGACTTGACCAGGGGAGGAGAAACTGCTCTGAAGATGTGATAGACAGGCAGAGCTTTTTAAGTGAGTGCAGAGTGCTATTGTTCAGTCTCCTGTCATTGGTGTCTGATGTGGGCAGGAGTGCTGAGGTCACAGAATCTTGGACTAAGATTCTGGAACTCCAAGAGGCAGTGACCTGGCAAAGCATTGTTTAGGGTGTTGCTAGGTGACAAAGCCCTGTCAGATGAGTTGCTGAAACACAGAGCTTTCTTGGTGGTAGGCTCTATTGTTTGGGTGACCAGTTTGGAGAGATTTAGTTGACTTTAGGTCAAAGTTCTAGTGATTGACAAAAAGAAGCAACCAGGAGAAGACGGAAGGAGGAGGGGAGAAGGTGGTGTGGCCTGCTGGCCCTGCCCAGGCCCTCCACATACAGGACCTCTACTAAAACGACTACCTCTACTAACCCTGACCCTAATCCTAACCGTAACCCTAACCTAACACTAACCGTATACCTAAACCTAACCCTAACCGAAACATTAACCCTAAACCTAACCCTAACCCAAACCCTAAGCCTAAACCTAACCCTAACCCAAACCCTAACCCTAATCCTAACCCTAACCCTAACCCTAACCCTAACCCTAACTAACCCTAACCCTAACCCAAACCCTAACCGTAACCAGAACCCAAACCATAACTCTATTCCTAAACCTAACCCTAACCATAAACCTAACCCTAACCCTAAACCTAACCCTAACCCTAACCAAAACCCAAATTCTAACCTTAACTTAAATTTAACCCTAACCCAAACGCTAACCCTAACCCTAATCCAAACCATAACCCTAATCCTAACCCTAACCCTAACCCTAACAAACACCCAAACCCTAAACCTAACCCTAACAGAAAACTTATCCCTAACCCTAACCCTAACCCTAACCCAAACCCTAACCCTAACCCTAACCCTAAACCAAAACCAAATCCTAACACTAAACTTAACACTAACCTTAACCAAAACCCAAACCCAAACCATAACCTAACCCTAACCCTAACAATAACCCAAACCCTAACCCTAACCCTAACCCAAAACCTAATCCTAACCCTAACCCTAACCCAAACCCAAACCTAACCGTAACCCTCACAAAAACCATAACCCTAATCCTAACCCTAACCTTAACACAAACCCTAACCCTAACCCTAACCCTTACCCTAACCCTAACACAAACCCTAACCCTAACCCAAACCCTAACACTAACCCTAAACCTAACCCAAACCCTAACCCTAACCCTAACCCTAACACTAAACCAAACCCAAACCCTATACCTAACCCTAACCCTAACCCAAACATTAACCCTAAACCTATCCCTAACCCAAACCCTAACCCTAAACCTAATCCTATCACAAACCTTTACCCTAACACTAAGACAAGCCCTAACCCTAACCATAACCCTAAAGCTAAACCTAACCCTAACCCTAATTCTAACGCTAACCCTAACCATAACCATTATCATAACCCAAACCCTAATCCCAGGGTAGCTTTGAACTGATAATCATCCTGCCTCACCCACAAGAGTTGAATTGTACTTTTTTAAGAGCAAAGATTGGATTCAACAACAATGAAAAAGGAAAATATTTTCGCTCATAGAAAACGATGCCCAAAGTAGTTTTCTGATTCAAATGTAGCTTATACTACTTAAGAATCCAATATCAATAATATGGTAATTTCTAGAAAGAATGAGGTTGGTTATTTCGGTAACCACGTGCAATCCTGGCAAGAGCTGCAGGACTGGGAAGCAAACTTGGCATGACTTGACCAGGGGAGGAGCACCTGCTCTGAAGCTATGATAGACAGGCAGAGCTTTGCAAGTGAGTGCTGAGGGCTATTGGTCAGTCTCCTGTCATTGGTGTCTGATGTGAGCAGGAGTGCTGAGGTCACAGAATCTTGGACTAAGATTCTGGAACTCCAAGAGGCAGTGACTTGGCAAAGCATTGTTTAGGGTGTTGCTAGGTGACAAAGCCCTCTAAGATGAGTTGCTGAAACACAGAGGTTTCTTGGTGGTAGGCTCTAGTGTTTGGGTGACCAGTTTGGAGAGATTTAGTTGACTTTAGGTCAAAGTTCTAGTGTTTGACAAAAAGAAATAACCAGGAGAAGATGGGAGGAGGAGGGGAGAAGTTGGTGTGGCCTGCTGGCCCTGCCCAGGCCCTCCACAAAAAGGACCTCTACTACTAAGCCTACCTCTACTAACCCTAACCCTAACCCTAACCCTAACCCTAACCCTACCTAACCTAACACTAACCCTATACCTAACCCTATCACTAACCCAAACATTAAACCTAAACCTAACCCTAACCCTAACCCTAAGCCTAAACCTAACCATAACCCAAAACTTAACCCTAAACCTAACCCTAACCCTAGCCCAAACCCCAAACCTAAGGCTAACAATAAGCCAAACCCTAACCGTAAACCTAACCGTAACCCAAACCCTAACCCTAAACCTAACCCTAACCCAAACCCTAACCCTAAACCTAACCCTAACACAAAACCTAACCCTAACCCTAACCCTAACCCAAACCCAAATCCTAACCCTAAACCTAAACGTATCCCATACCCTAAACGTTACCCTAACCATAACCCTAACCCTAACACTAACCCTAACAAAAACATTAACCCTAACCATAACCGTAACCCAAACATTAACCCTAAACCTAACCCTAACTCAAACCCTACCCCTAAACCTAACCCTAACCCAAACCATAAACCTATCCCAAACCCAAACACTAACCCTAAGCCTAACCCTAACCCTAACCGAACCCATAAACCTAACCCTATCCCTAAAAACAACCCTAACCCAAACCTTAACCCTAAACCTGACCCTAACATTAACCCTAACCCTAACCCTAACCCTAACCCTAAACCCGAACACTAAACCTGAACATAAACCTAACCCAAACTCTAACCCTAACACTAACCCTAACCCTAACTCTAATTCAAACCCACACGCTAACCCTATACCTAACCCTAAACCAAAACCAAACCCTAACACTGAATTTAACACTAACCCTAACCCTAACCCAAACCCAAAAACTAACCCTAACCCTAAACTTAACAATAACCCAAACCCTAACCCTCACCCTAACCCAAAAGCTAACCCTAAGCCTAACCCAAACCCAAATCCTAACCCTAAACCTATCCCTAACCCAAACCCAAACCCTAACACAAACATTGACCCTAAACCTAACCCTAACACAAACGCTAACCCTAAACCTAACCCGAACCCAAACCCGATCCCTAACCCTAACCGTAACCCTAACCCTAACCCTAACCCAAACATTAACCCTAAAAGTAACCTTAACCCAAACCCTAACCCAAACCCTAACCCCAACCGTTATCCTAACCCAAACGCAAACCCTAACTCTAACCCTAACGCTAACCCAAACCCAAACACAAACCCTAACCCTAACCCTAACCCTAATCCTAACCCTAACCTTAACCCAAACCATAACACTAACCCTAACCCTAACCCGAACCCTAACCCAAACACTAACCCTAACCCTAACCTTAAACCTAACCCTAACCCTAATTCTAACCCTAAAGCTAACCATAAACCATACCCTAATCCCAGGGTAGCCTAGAACGGATAATGCTCCTGCCTCACCCACAAGACTTGATTTGTACTATTTTAAGAGCAAAGATTGGATTCAGCAACAATGAAAAAGGAAAATATTTTCCCTCAGAGAGAACGATGCCCAAAGTAGTTTTCTGATTCAAATGTAGTTTATAGTATTGAAGAATCCAATATCAATAATATGGTAACTTCTAGAAATAATGAGGTTGGTTATTGAGGTAACAACGTGCAATACTGGAAAGAGCTGCAGGACTAGGAAGCAACCTTGGCATGACTTGACCAGGGGAGGAGAAACTGCTCTGAAGATGTGATAGACAGGCAGAGCTTTTTAAGTGAGTGCAGAGTGCTATTGTTCAGTCTCCTGTCATTGGTGTCTGATGTGGGCAGGAGTGCTGAGGTCACAGAATCTTGGACTAAGATTCTGGAACTCCAAGAGGCAGTGACCTGGCAAAGCATTGTTTAGGGTGTTGCTAGGTGACAAAGCCCTGTCAGATGAGTTGCTGAAACACAGAGGTTTCTTGGTGGTAGGCTCTATTGTTTGGGTGACCAGTTTGGAGAGATTTAGTTGACTTTAGGTCAAAGTTCTAGTGATTGACAAAAAGAAGCAACCAGGAGAAGACGGAAGGAGGAGGGGAGAAGGTGGTGTGGCCTGCTGGCCCTGCCCAGGCCCTCCACATACAGGACCTCTACTAAAACGACTACCTCTACTAACCCTGACCCTAATCCTAACCGTAACCCTAACCTAACACTAACCGTATACCTAAACCTAACCCTAACCGAAACATTAACCCTAAACCTAACCCTAACCCAAACCCTAAGCCTAAACCTAACCCTAACCCAAACCCTAACCCTAATCCTAACCCTAACCCTAACCCTAACCCTAACCCTAACTAACCCTAACCCTAACCCAAACCCTAACCGTAACCAGAACCCAAACCATAACTCTATTCCTAAACCTAACCCTAACCATAAACCTAACCCTAACCCTAAACCTAACCCTAACCCTAACCAAAACCCAAATTCTAACCTTAACTTAAATTTAACCCTAACCCAAACGCTAACCCTAACCCTAATCCAAACCATAACCCTAATCCTAACCCTAACCCTAACCCTAACAAACACCCAAACCCTAAACCTAACCCTAACAGAAAACTTATCCCTAACCCTAACCCTAACCCTAACCCAAACCCTAACCCTAACCCTAACCCTAAACCAAAACCAAATCCTAACACTAAACTTAACACTAACCTTAACCAAAACCCAAACCCAAACCATAACCTAACCCTAACCCTAACAATAACCCAAACCCTAACCCTAACCCTAACCCAAAACCTAATCCTAACCCTAACCCTAACCCAAACCCAAACCTAACCGTAACCCTCACAAAAACCATAACCCTAATCCTAACCCTAACCTTAACACAAACCCTAACCCTAACCCTAACCCTTACCCTAACCCTAACACAAACCCTAACCCTAACCCAAACCCTAACACTAACCCTAAACCTAACCCAAACCCTAACCCTAACCCTAACCCTAACACTAAACCAAACCCAAACCCTATACCTAACCCTAACCCTAACCCAAACATTAACCCTAAACCTATCCCTAACCCAAACCCTAACCCTAAACCTAATCCTAACACAAACCTTTACCCTAACACTAACACAAACCCTAACCCTAACCATAACCGTAAATCTAAACCTAACCCTAACCCTAATTCTAACGCTAACCCTAACCATAACCATTATCATAACCCAAACCCTAATCCCAGGGTAGCTTTGAACTGATAATCATCCTGCCTCACCCACAAGAGTTGAATTGTACTTTTTTAAGAGCAAAGATTGGATTCAACAACAATGAAAAAGGAAAATATTTTCGCTCATAGAAAACGATGCCCAAAGTAGTTTTCTGATTCAAATGTAGCTTATACTACTTAAGAATCCAATATCAATAATATGGTAATTTCTAGAAAGAATGAGGTTGGTTATTTCGGTAACCACGTGCAATCCTGGCAAGAGCTGCAGGACTGGGAAGCAAACTTGGCATGACTTGACCAGGGGAGGAGCACCTGCTCTGAAGCTATGATAGACAGGCAGAGCTTTGCAAGTGAGTGCTGAGGGCTATTGGTCAGTCTCCTGTCATTGGTGTCTGATGTGAGCAGGAGTGCTGAGGTCACAGAATCTTGGACTAAGATTCTGGAACTCCAAGAGGCAGTGACTTGGCAAAGCATTGTTTAGGGTGTTGCTAGGTGACAAAGCCCTCTAAGATGAGTTGCTGAAACACAGAGGTTTCTTGGTGGTAGGCTCTAGTGTTTGGGTGACCAGTTTGGAGAGATTTAGTTGACTTTAGGTCAAAGTTCTAGTGTTTGACAAAAAGAAATAACCAGGAGAAGATGGGAGGAGGAGGGGAGAAGTTGGTGTGGCCTGCTGGCCCTGCCCAGGCCCTCCACAAAAAGGACCTCTACTACTAAGCCTACCTCTACTAACCCTAACCCTAACCCTAACCCTAACCCTAACCCTACCTAACCTAACACTAACCCTATACCTAACCCTATCACTAACCCAAACATTAAACCTAAACCTAACCCTAACCCTAACCCTAAGCCTAAACCTAACCATAACCCAAAACTTAACCCTAAACCTTACCCTAACCCTAGCCCAAGCCCTAAACCTAAGGCTAACAATAACCCAAACCCTAACCGTAAACCTAACCGTAACCCAAACCCTAACCCTAAACCTAACCCTAACCCAAACCCTAACCCTAAACCTCACCCTAACACAAAACCTAACCCTAACCCTAACCCTAACCCAAACCCAAATCCTAACCCTAAACCTAAACGTATCCCATACCCTAAACGTTACCCTAACCATAACCCTAACCCTAACACTAACCCTAACAAAAACATTAACCCTAACCATAACCGTAACCCAAACATTAACCCTAAACCTAACCCTAACTCAAACCCTACCCCTAAACCTAACCCTAACCCAAACCATAAACCTATCCCAAACCCAAACACTAACCCTAAGCCTAACCCTAACCCTAACCGAACCCATAAACCTAACCCTATCCCTAAAAACAACCCTAACCCAAACCTTAACCCTAAACCTGACCCTAACATTAACCCTAACCCTAACCCTAACCCTAACCCTAAACCCGAACACTAAACCTGAACATAAACCTAACCCAAACTCTAACCCTAACACTAACCCTAACCCTAACTCTAATTCAAACCCACACGCTAACCCTATACCTAACCCTAAACCAAAACCAAACCCTAACACTGAATTTAACACTAACCCTAACCCTAACCCAAACCCAAAAACTAACCCTAACCCTAAACTTAACAATAACCCAAACCCTAACCCTCACCCTAACCCAAAAGCTAACCCTAAGCCTAACCCAAACCCAAATCCTAACCCTAAACCTATCCCTAACCCAAACCCAAACCCTAACACAAACATTGACCCTAAACCTAACCCTAACACAAACGCTAACCCTAAACCTAACCCGAACCCAAACCGTAACCCTAACCCAAACCCAAACCCTAACCCTAACACAAAACCTAACCCTAAAACAATCCCTAACTCTATCCCTAACCCTTACCCTAAACCTAAAAGTAACCCTAACCCAAAAGCAAACCCTAACCCTAAGCCTAACCCTAACCCAAACCCTAACCCTAACCCAAACCCTAACCCTAACCCTAACCCTAACCCAAACCCTAACCCTAACCTTAACCCATAAATTAAGCCTAATCCTAACCCTATCCCAAACGCTAACCCTAAACCTAACTCTAACCCAAAACCTAACCCTAAACCTAACCCTAAGACAAACCCTAACCCTTACCCAAACCCAAACCCAAACCCTAAACCTAACCCTAACCCTAACCCAAACACTAAACGTAACTCTAAACCTAACCCTAACCCTAACCCTAACCCTAAACCTAACACTAACCCAAACCCTAACACTAACCCTAACCCTAACCCTAACCCTAAGCCTAACCCAAACATTAAACCTAAACCTAACCCTAACCCAAACCGTAACTCTAACCCTAATACAAACCCTAACCCTAACCCTAACCCTAAGCCTAAGTCTAAACCTACCACTAACCCTAACCCTAACCCTAACCCTAACCCTAACCCTAACCCTAACCCAAACTCAAACCCTAACCCTAACCCTAACACTAACCCTAACCCTAAACCTAACCCTAACCCTAACCCACACCAAACCCTAACTCAAACCCTAAACCTAACACTAACCCTAACATTAACCCTAAAAGAAACCAAACCCTAACCTTAACACTAACCCAAACCCAAACCCAAACCCTTACACTAATCCTCACCCTAACCCTTACCCAAACCCAAACCCAAACACTAAATCTAACCCTAACCCTAACCCTAACCCTAACCCAAATCCTAAACTGAAACCTAACCCTAACCCAAATCCTCACACTAATCCTAAACCTAACACACACCCTAACCCTAACCTTAACCCTAACCCAAATCCAAACCCTAACCCTAACCCTAACACTAACCCAAACCCAAACCCTAACCGTAAACCTAACCCTAACCCTAACCCTAACCCTAACCCTAACCCAAACCCTAACCCTACCCCTAACCCTAATCCAAACCCTAACCCTAACCCAAACCTTAACCCTAACCAAACCAAAACCTAACCCTTACACTAACCCTAACCCCAAGCCTAATCCTAAACCAAACCCAAACAATAACCCTAATTCTTAACCTAACCCTAAGCGAAAACCTAACCCTAACCCTAACCCAAACCATAACTCTATCCCAAAACCTAACGTTAAACCTAAACGAAACCCAAAACTTAACCCTAACACTAACCCTAACACTAAACCTAACCCTGACCCTAACACTAACCCTAACCCTAACCCAACTCAAACCCTAACCCTAACACAAAACCTAACCCTAAAACAAACCCTAACCCTATCCCTAAGCCTAACCCTAAACCTAAAAGTAACCCTAACCCAAACGCAAACCCTAACCCTAACCCTAACCCTAATCCTAACCCTAACCCTAACCGAAACCCTAACCGTAACCCTAACCCTAACCCTAACGCTAACACAAACCCCAACCCTAACCCTAAACCTAACCCTAACCCTAACTCAAACCCTAACTCTAACCCTAACCCTAAACCAAATCCAAACCCTAACCCTAACCCTAACCCTAACCCAAACCCTAATCCTAACCCTAACCCAAACCCAAAGCCTAAACCTAACCCTAACCCTAACCCTAAACCTAAACCTAAACTTAACCCTAACCCAAACGCAAACCCTAA
>JAJHUQ010000036.1:9722500-9725000 GCA_035773235.1 Eospalax fontanierii | reverse complement strand
TTCTTAACCTAACCCTAAGCGAAAACCTAACCCTAACCCTAACCCAAACCATAACTCTATCCCAAAACCTAACCTTAAACCTAAACCAAACCCAAAACTTAACCCTAACACTAACCCTAACACTAAACCTAACCCTGACCCTAACCCTAACCCTAACCCTAACCCTAAGCCAAACCCAAACCCTAACCCTAACACAAAACCTAACCCTAAAACAAACCCTAACCCTATCCCTAAGCCTAACCCTAAACCTAAAAGTAACCCTAACCCAAACGCAAACCCTAACCCTAACCCTAACCCTAAACCTAACCCAAATCCTAAATGTAACCCTAACCCTAACCCTAACGCTAACACAAACCCTAACCCTAAACATAAGCAAACCCAAACCATAACCGTAACCCTCACCCAAACCATAACCCTAATCCTAACCCTAACCCTAACCGAAACCCTAACCGTAACCCTAACCCTAACCCTAACGCTAACACAAACCCAAACCCTAACCCTAACCCTAACCCTAACCCTTACCCAAACACTAACCTTATCGCAAACCCTCACCCTAAACCTAACCTAAACCCTAACCCTAACCCTAACACTAAACCTAACCCAAACCCAAACCCTAATCCTAACACTAACCCTAACCCTAACTCTAACACTCACCCTAAACCAAACGGAAATCCTAACCGTAACCCTAACCGTAACTCAAACACTAACCCTAAACCTAACTCTAATACAAACCCTAACCCTAAACCTAACCCAAACCCAAACCCTAACCCTAACGATAACCCTAACCCATCCTCTACCCGTACCCTAACCCTAACCCTAACCCTAATACTAAACAAACCCCTAACCCTATACCTAACCCTTACCCTAACCCAAACATTAACCCTACAACTAACCCTAACCCAAACCCTAACCCTAAACAGAACCCTAACCCAAACCCTAACCCTAACCCTAACCCTAACGCAAACCCTAACCGTAACTCTAACCCGAACATTAACCCTAAACCTAACCCTAACGCAAACGCTAACCCTAAACCTAACCCTAGCCCAAAACATAACCCTAAACCTAACCCTAACACAAACCCTAACCCTAACCCAAAAACCAAACCCAAACCCTAAACCTAACCCTATCCCTAACCCAAACTCTAACCGTAACTCTAATGCTAACCCTAACCCTAAACCTAACACTAACGCAAACCCTAACACTAACCCTAACCCTAACCCTAACCCTAACCCTAACCCAAACATTAAACCTAAACCTAACCCTAACCCAAACCCTAACACTAACCCTAACACAAACCCTAACCCTAACCCTAACCCTAGCCTAAGCCTAAACCTAACCCTAACAGAAACCCTAACCCTAACCCTAACCCTAACCCTAACCCTAAGCCTAACCCAAACTCAAACCCTAAACCTAATGCTAACCCTAACCCAAACCCTATCCCTAACCCTTATCCAAACCCTAAACCTAACCCTAACCCTAACCCAAATATTAACCCTAAACCTAACGCTAACCCTACCGATAACTCTAAACCTAACCCTAGCCCAAAACCTAACATTAAACCTAACCCTAACACAAACCCTAACCCTAACCCAAACCCAAACCCACACCCTAAACCTAACCCTAACCCTAACCCAAACTCTAACCGTAAATCTAACCCTAACCCAAACCCTAACCCTAATCCTAACCCTAACCCAAACTCAAACCCTAAACCTAACCCTAACATAAACCCTAACCCTTACCCTAACACTAACCCTAACCCTAAACCTAACCCTAACCCTAACCCAAACCAAACCCTAAATTAAACCCTAAACCTAACCCTAACCCTAACATTAACCCTAACCGAAAGCAAACCCTAACCTTAACCCTAACCCAAACCCAAACCCTTACACTATTCCTCACCCTAACCCTCCCCCAAACCCAAACCCAAACACTAACTCTAACCCTAACCCTAACCCTAACTCTTAACCAAAGCCTAAACCGAAACCAAAACCTAACCCAAATCCTCACAGTAAACCTAAACCTAACACACACCCTAACCCTAACCTTAACCCTAAGCAAATCCAAACCCTAACCCTAACCCTAACACTAACCCAAACCCAAACCCTAACCGTAAACCTAACCCTAACCCTAACCCTAACCCTAACCCTAATCATAACACAAACCCTAACCCTAACCCTAAACCTAATCCAAACCCTAACCCTAACCCAAACCTTAACCCTAACCAAAGCAAAACCTAACCCTTACACTATCCCTAACCCCAAGCCTAATCCTAAACCAAACCCAAACTATAACCCTAATTTTCAACCTAACCCTAAGCGAAAACCTAACACTAACCCTAACCCAAACCATAACTCTATCCCAAAAGCAAACCTTAAACCCAAACCAAACCCAAAACTTAACCCTAACACTAACCCTAACACTAAACCTAACCCTGACCCTAACCCTAACCCTAACCCTAACCCAAACACAAACCCTAACCCTAACACAAAACCTAACCCTA
>JAJHUQ010000036.1:9700000-9707500 GCA_035773235.1 Eospalax fontanierii | reverse complement strand
CTAACACTAACCCAAACCCTAACCCTAACCCTAACCCTAACCCTTAATCTAACCCTAACCCTAACCCTAACACGATCCCTAACCCAAACCCCAACACTAAGCCTAACCCTAATCCTAACCAAAACCCTGTCCCTGACCCTAACACAAACACTAACCCTAACCGTAACCCTAACCCAATTCCTAACACAAACCCTAACCCAAACACTAAAGCTAACACTAACCCAAACAAAAACCCTAACCCTAACCCTAAGCCTAACCCTAACCCAAACCCAAACCGAAACCCTAAACCTAAACCTAAGCCTAACCCTAACCCAAACCCAAACCATAATCCTAACCTTATCCAAACTCAAACCATAAGACTAACCCTAACCCTGACCCTAAACCAAACCCTAACTCTAACCTTAAACCTAACCCTAACCCTAACCATAACCCTAACCCAAAACCAAACCCTAACCCTAACCGTAACACAAACCCTAACCCTAAAACTAACCGTAACCCAAACCCTACAATTAACCCTAAACCTAACCCTAACACTAACCCAAAACAAACCCTAAACCTAACCCTAACCCTCACCCTAACCCAAATCCAAACTCTAAACCTAACCCTAATGCTAACACTAACCTAACCCAAACCAAACTCTAAACCTAAACCTAACCCTAACCCTAACCCAAACCCTACTCATAACCAGAATCCAAACCATAACACTCTCCCTAAACATAACCCTGACCCTAACCCTAATCCTAACCCTAACCCAAACCATAACCCTAATCCTAATCATAACCTTAACCCTAAACCTGACCCTAACACTAACCCTAACCCTAACCCTAACCCGAACCCTAACCCTAAACCCGAACACTAAACCTGAACATAAACCTAACCCTAAACCTAAGCCTCACAATAATCCAAACCCTAACCCTAATCCTAACTGTAACCCAAACCCTAACCCTAAACCTAAACCTAACCCTAACCCTAACCCTAACCCTAACCCTAACACTAACCCTAACCCTAACTCTAATCCAAACCCACACCCTAACCCTATACCTAACCCTAAACCAAACCCAAACCCTAACACTGAACTTAACACTAAACCTAACCCTAACCCAAACCCAAAACGTAACCCTAAACCTAAGCCTAACAATAACCCAAACCCTAACCCTAACCCTAACCCAAACCCTAACCCTAACCCTAACCCAAACCCAAACACTAACCCTAACCCTAATCCTAACACAAACCCAAACCCTAAACCTAAACCTAACCCTAATCCAAATCCTAACCATAACCAGAATCCAAACTATAACACTATCCCTAAACCTAACCCTAACCCTAAACCTAACCCTAACCCAAACGCACACCCTAACCCTAACCCTAACCCTAACCCTAACTCTAACCCTAACACAAACCTAACCCTAACCCTAACCCTAACCCTAATTCTAACCCAAACCCTAACACTAACCCTAACCCTATCCCAAACCCTAACCCTAACCATAAACTAAACTTAACCCTAACCCAAACGCTAACCCTAACCCTAACCCTAACCCTAATCCTAACCCTAACCTTAACCCAAATCCTAACCTTATCACAAACCCTGACCCTAAACCTAACCTAAACCCTAACACTAAAACTAACACTAACCCTAACCCAAACCCAAACTCTAATCCTAACACTAACCCTAACCCTAAGCGTAACCCTAACACTCACCGTAACCCAAACGGGAACCCTAAACCTAACCCTAAAACTAACTCACACCCTAACTCTAACCCTAAAATTAACCCTAACCCTTATCCTAACCCTAACCCGAACCCAAACCATAACCCTAAACCTAATCATATACCTAACCCTAACCCTAACCCTAACCCAAACCCTAACCCTAACCCTAACACTAATCCAAATCCTAACCCTAACCAAACCAAAACCTAACCCTTACACTAACCCTAACCCCAAGCCTAATACTAAACCAAACCCAAACAATAATCCTAATTCTCAACCTAACCCTAAGCGAAAACCGAACACTAACCCTAACCCAAACCATAACTCTATCCCAAAACCTAACCTTAAACCTAAACCAAACCCAAAACTTAATCCTAACACTAACCCTAACACTAAACCTAACCCTGACCCTAAACCTAACACAAACCCTAACACTAACCCTAACCCTAACCGGAATCCTAACCCTAACCCTATCCCTAACCCTAACACAAACCCTAACCCTAACCCTAAACCTAACACTAACCCTAACCCTAATCCAAACCATAATCCTAATCCTAACCCTAACCCTAACCCAAACCCTAACCCTAACCCTAACCCTAACCCTAACCCTAACCCTAACACAAACCCTAACCCTGACCCTAAACCTAACACAAACCCTAACACTAACCCTAACCCTAAATCGAATCCTAATCCTAACCCTAACCGTAACCCTAACACAAACCTTAACCCTAACCCTAAACCTAACACAAACCCTAACACTAACCCCAACCCTAACGCAAACCCAAACCCAAACCCTAACCATAACCCTAACCCTAACCTTAAACCTAACACAGACGCTAACACTAACCCTAAACCTAATACAAACCCTAACCCAAACCCTAACCATAACCCTAACCCTAACCCAAACCATAACCCTAATCCTAACCCTAACCCTAACCCAAATCCTAACTCTAACACTAACCCTAACGCAAACACAAACCCTAACCCTAACCCTAACCCAAACCATAACCCTAATCCTAAACCTAACCCTAACCCAAACCCTAACCCAAACCCTAACCCTAACACAAACCCTAAGCCTAAACCTAACACAAACCCTAACACTAACCCTAACCCTAACCCAAACCATAATCCTAATCCTAACCCTAACCCTAAACCAAAACCTAACCCTAACCCTAACCCTAACCCTAACCCTAATCCAAATCCAAACCCTAAACCTAACCCTAACCCAAAATCTAACCATAACCAGAACCCAAACCATAACTCTATCCCTAAACATAACCCTTACCCTAAACCTAACCCTCACCCAAACGCACACCCTACCCCAAACCCTAACCCTAACCCTAACCCAAACCCTAACCCTAACCTTAATCTAAACTTAACCATAACCCAAACGCTAACCCTAACCCTAACCCTAACCGTAATCCTAAACCTAACCCTAACCCAAACCCTAACCCTATCGCAAACCCTAACCCTAAACCTAAGCCTAACCCAAATCCTAACCCTAATCCCAACTCTAACCCTAAACCAAACCCAAACCGAAACCGTAACCCTAACCCTAACCTAAACCCTAACCCTAAACCTAACAGTAACCGTAACCCAAACCCAAACCCTAATGCTAACACTAACCCTAGCCCTAAATCTAACCCTCACACTAACCCAAACGCAAACCCTAAACCTAACCCTATCCCTAACCCAAACCCTAACCCTAAACCTAACTCTAACCCAAACCCTAACGCTAATCCTAACCCTAACCCAAATTCTAACCTAACCCTAACCCTAACCCTAACCCTAACCCTAAACCTAACACTAACACAAACCTTAACACTATTCCTAACCCTAACCCTAACCCAAACATTAACCCTAAACCTAACCCTAACCCAAACCCTAACCCTAAACCTAACAATAACCCAAACCCTAACCCTAACCCTAACCCTAACCCAAACCCAAACCCTAACCCTAACCCTAACCCAAACCATAACCCTAATCCTAACCCTAACCCTAACCCTAACCCAAACCCTAACTCAAACCCTAACCCTAACACAACCCCTAACCCTAACCCTAAACCTAACACAAACCCCAACCAAAACCCTAACCCTAACCCTAACCCTAACCCAAACCCAAACTGTAACCCGAACCCTAACCCAAACCAAACCCTGACCCTAAACCTAACACTACCCCAAACCAAACCCTAACACTAACCCTAACCCTAACCCTAATCCAAATCCAAACCCTAAAGCTAACCCTAACCCAAACCCTAACCATAACCATAACCCAAACCATAACTCTATCCCTAAACATAACCCTAACCCTAAACCTAACCCTCACCCAAACGCACACCCTAACCCTAACCCTAACCCTAACCCTAACCCTAAACAAAACCCTAACCCTAACCTTAAACTAAACTTAACCATAACCCAAACGCTAACCCTAACCCTAACACTAACCGTAATCCTAAACCTAACCCTAAACCAAACCCTAACCCTATCGCAAACCCTAACCCTAAACCTAAGCCTAACCCAAATCCTAACACTAACCCCAACTCTAACCCTAAACCAAACCCAAACCGAAACCCTAACCCTAACCCTAACCTAAACCCTAACCCTAAACCTAACAGTAACCCTAACCCAAACCCAAACCCTAACCCTGACACTAACCCTAGCCCTAAACCTAACACTCACCCTAACCCAAACGCAAACCCTAACCCTAACCCTAACCCAAACCCTAACCCTAACCCTAACTTTAACCCAAACCCTAACCCTAACCCTAATCCTAACCTAACCCTAACCCAAACCATAACCTAAACCGTAATTGTAACCCTAACCCTAACATAAACACTAACCCTAACAATAACGCAAACCAAAACCCTAACCCTAACCCTAACGCAAACCCAAACCCTAACACTAACCCTAACCCAAACCATAACCCTAATCCTAACCCTAACCATAACCCAAATCCTAACCCTAAACCTAATCGTAACCCTAACCCTAACCCGAACCCGAACCCAAACACTAACCCTAACCGTAACCCTAAACCTAACCCTAATCCTAATTCTAACCCTAACCCTAACCATAAACCATACCCTAATCCCAGGGTAGCCTTGAACTGATAATCCTCCTGACTCACCCCCAAGGCTTGAGTTGTACTTTTTTAAGAGCAAAGATTGGATTCAGCAACAATGAAAAAGGAAAATATTTTCCCTCATAGAGAACGATGCCCAAAGTAGTTTTCTGTTTCAAATGTAGCTTATAGTACTGAAGAATTCAATATCAATAATATGGTAATTTCTAGAAAGAATTACGTTGGTTATTTATGTAACCACGTGCAATCTGGCAAGAGCTGCAGGACTGGGAAGCAACCTTGGCATGACTTGACCAGGGAAGGAGCACCTTCTCTGAAGCTGTGATAGACAGGCAGAGCTTTGCAACTGAGTGCTGAGAGCTATTGGTCAGTCTCCTGTCATTGGTGTCTGTTGTGGGCAGGAGTGCTGAGGTCACAGAAATTTGGATTAAGATTCTGGAACTCCAAGAGGCAGTAACCTGGAAAAGCATTGTTTAGGGTGTTGCTAGGTGACAAAGCCCTGTCAGATGAGTTGCTGAAACGCAGAGGTTCCTTGGTGGTAGGATCTAGTGTTTGGGTTACCAGTTTGGAGAGATTTAGTTGACTTTAGGTCAAAGTTCTAGTCATTGACAAAAAGAAGCAGCCAGGAGAAGATGGGAGGAGGAAGGGAGAAGGTGGTGTGGCCTGCTGGCCCTGCCCAGGCCCTCCACATAGAGGACCTCTACTAAAACGCCTACCTCTACTAACCCTGACCCTAATCCTAACGCTAACCCTAACCCTAAACGTAACCTAACACTAACCCTATACCTAACCCTAACCCTAACCCAAACATTAACCCTAAACCTAAACCTAATCCAAACCCTAAGCCTAAACCTAATCCTAACCCTAACCCTAACCCTAAGCCTAAGCCTAACGTAACCTGAATCCTAACCCTAACCCTAACCCTAACCCTAACCCAACCCATAAACCTAAACCTATCCCTAAACACCACCCTAACCCAAAACTTAACCCTAACCCTAACACGAAACCTAACTGTAAACCTAACCCTAACCCTAACACTAAACCCTAACTCTAAACCTGAACCTAAACCTAACCCAAACCAAACCCTAACACTAACCCTAAACCTAACCGTAATCCAAACACACACCCTGACCCTAAACCTAACCCTAAACCAAACACAAACCCTAACACTAAACTTAACACTAACCCTAATCCTAACCAAAACCCAAACCCTATCACTAACCCTAAACTTAACAATAACCCAAACCCAAACCCTAACCCTAACCCAAACCCTAACCCTAATCCAAACCCTAACACTAACCCTAGCCCTAAACCTAACCCAAACCCTAACACTAACCCTAACGCAAACACAAACCCTAACCCTAACCCTAACCCAAACCCTAACCCTAATCCTAACCCTAACCCTAACCCAAACCCTAACCGTAACACAAACCCTAACCCTAACCCTAAAACTAACACAAATCCTAACACTAACCCAAACCAAACCCTAACACTTACCCTAACCCTAACCCTAACCCTAATCCTAACCCTAACCCTAATCCAAATCCAAACACTAAACCTAACCCTAACCCAAAATCTAACCATAACCAGAACCCAAACCATAACTCTATCCCTAAACAAAACCCTTACCTTAAACCTAACCCTCACCCAAACGCACACCCTAACCCAAACCCTAACCCTAACCCTAACCCAAACCCTAACCCTAACATTAAACTAAACTTAACCATAACCCAAACGCTAACCCTAACCCTAACCCTAACCGTAATCCTAAACCTAACCCTAACCCAAACCCTAACCCAAACCCTAACCCTAACACAAACCCTAAGCCTAAACCTAACACAAACCCTAACACTAACCCTAACCCTAACCCAAACCATAATCCTAATCCTAACCCTAACCCTAAACCAAACCCTAACCCTAACCCTAACCCTAAACCTAACACAAACCCTAACCCTGACCCTAAACCTAACACAAACCCTAACACTAACCCTAACCCTAACCCGAATCCTAACCCTAAACCTAACCCTAACCCTAACACAAACCTTAACCCTAACCCTAAACCTAACACAAACCCTAACACTAACCCTAACCCTAACCCAAACCCTAACCCTGACCCTAACCCTAACGCAAACCCAAACCCAAACCCTAACCAAAAACCTAACCCTAAACCTAAACCTAACACAAACGCTAACACTAACCCTAAACCTAATACAAACCCTAAACCAAACACTAACCATAACCCTAACCCTAACCCAAACCATAACCCTAATCCTAACCCTAACCCTAACCCAAATCCTAACCCTAACACTAACCCTAACGCAAACACAAACCCTAACCCTAACCCTAAACGAAACCATAACCCTAATCCTAACCCTAACCCTAACCCAAACCCTAACCCTAACACAAACCCTAACCCTAACCCTAAAACTAACACAAACCATAACTCTATCCCTAAACCTAACCCTAACCCTAACCCTAACCCTCACCCAAACGCACACCCTACCCCAAACCCTAACCCTAACCCTAACCCAAACCCTAACCCTAACCTTAAACTAACCTTAACCATAACCCAAACGCTAACACTAACCCTAACCCTAACCGTAATCCTAAACCTAACCCTAACCCAAACCCTAACCCTATCGCAAACCCTAACCCTAAACCTAAGCCTAACCCAAATCCTAACCCTAACCCCAACTCTAACCCTAAACCAAACCC
>JAJHUQ010000036.1:9680000-9695000 GCA_035773235.1 Eospalax fontanierii | reverse complement strand
ACCTAACCCTAACACTAACCCAAACATTAACCCTAAACCTAAGCCTAACCCTAACGCTAAAACTAAACCTAACCATAACCCAAACCTTAACCCTAACCCTAACCCTAACCCTAAACACAAACCCTAACCCTAAACGTAACCCTAACACAAACCGTAACACTAAACCTAACCCTAGCCCAAACCCTAACCCTAACCCTAGCCCAAACCCTAAACCTAAACCTAACCCTAACACAAACCCTAACCCTAACCAAACTCTAACCGTAACCCTAACCCTAACCCTAACCCTAAAACTGACACTAACCCGAACCCTAACCCTAACCCTAAACCTAACCCTAAACATAAGCCTAAAAATAACTCAAACCCTAACCGTAAACCTAACCGTAACCGAAACCCTAACCCTAAACCTAACCCTAACACAAAACCTAACCCTAACCCTAACCCTAACCCTAACCCAAACCCAAACACTAACCCTAACCCTAACCCAAACCATAACCCTAATCCTAACCCTAACCCTAACCCTAACCCAAACCCTAACCCAAACCCTAACCCTAACACAACCCCTAACCCTAACCCTAACCCTAACCCAAACCCTAACCCAAACCCTAACCCTAACACAAACCCCAACCCAAACCCTAACCCTAACCCTAACCCTAACCCAAACCCAAAGTATAACCCGAACCCTAAACCAAACCAAACCCTGACCCTAACCCTAACACTACCCCAAACCAAACCCTAACACTAATCCTAACCCTAACCCTAATCCAAATCCAAACCCTAAAGCTAACCCTAACCCAAACCCTAACCATAACAATAAACCAAACCATAACTCTATCCCTAAACATAACCCTAACCCTAAACCTAACCCTCACCCAAACGCACACCCTAACCCTAACCCTAACCCTAACCCTAAACAAAAGCCTAACCCTAACCTTAAACTAAACTTAACCATAACCCAAACGCTAACCCTAACCCTAACACTAACCGTAATCCTAAACCTAACCCTAACCCAAACCCTAACCCTATCGCAAACCCTAACCCTAAACCTAAGCCTAACCCAAATCCTAACACTAACCCCAACTCTAACCCTAAACCAAACCCAAACCGAAACCCTAACCCTAACCCTAACCTAAACCCTAACCCTAAACCTAACAGTAACCCTAACCCAAACCCAAACCCTAATCCTGACACTAACCCTAGCCCTAAACCTAACACTCACCCTAACCCAAACGCAAACCCTAACCCTAACCCTAACCCAAACCCTAACCCTAACCCTAACTTTAACCCAAACCCTAACCCTAACCCTAATCCTAACCCTAACCCTAACCCAAACCATAACCTAAACCGTAATTGTAACCCTAACCCTAACCCTAACCCTAACATAAACACTAACCCTAACAATAACGCAAACCCAAACCCTATCCATAACCCTAACGCAAACCCAAACCCTAACACTAACCCTAACCCAAACCATAACCCTAATCCTAACCCTAACCATAACCCAAATCCTAACCCTAAACCTAATCGTAACCCTAACCCTAACCCGAACCCGAACCCAAACACTAACCCTAACCGTAACCCTAAACCTAACCCTAACCCTAATTCTAACCCTAACCCTAACCATAAACCATACCCTAATTCCAGGGTAGCCTTGAACTGATAATCCTCCTGACTCACCCCCAAGGCTTGAGTTGTACTTTTTTAAGAGCAAAGATTGGATTCAGCAACAATGAAAAAGGAAAATATTTTCCCTCATAGAGAACGATGCCCAAAGTAGTTTTCTGTTTCAAATGTAGCTTATAGTACTGAAGAATTCAATATCAATAATATGGTAATTTCTAGAAAGAATTACGTTGGTTATTTATGTAACCACGTGCAATCTGGCAAGAGCTGCAGGACTGAGAAGCAACCTTGGCATGACTTGACCAGGGAAGGAGCACCTTCTTGAAGCTGTGATAGACAGGCAGAGCTTTGCAACTGAGTGCTGAGAGCTATTGGTCAGTCTCCTGTCATTGGTGTCTGATGTGGGCAGGAGTGCTGAGGTCACAGAATCTTGGATTAAGATTCTGGAACTCCAAGAGGCAGTAACCTGGAAAAGCATTGTTTAGGGTGTTGCTAGGTGACAAAGCCCTGTCAGATGAGTTGCTGAAACGCAGAGGTCCTTGGTGGTAGGATCTAGTGTTTGGGTGACCAGTTTGGAGAGATTTAGTTGACTTTAGGTCAAAGTTCTAGTCATTGACAAAAAGAAGCAGCCAGGAGAAGATGGGAGGAGGAAGGGAGAAGGTGGTGTGGCCTGCTGGCCCTGCCCAGGCCCTCCACATACAGGACCTCTACTAAAACGCCTACCTCTACTAACCCTGACCCTAACCCTAACCCTAACCCTAACCCTAACCCTAACCTAACCCTAACCCTAACCCAAACATTAACCCTAAACCTAAACCTAATCCAAACCCTAAGCCTAAACCTAATCCTAACCCTAACCCTAACCCTAAGCCTAACGTAACCCGAATCCTAACCCTAACCCTAACCCTAACCCTAACCCAACCCATAAACCTAAACCTATCCCTAAACACCACCCTAACCCAAAACTTAACCCTAACCCTAACACGAAACCTAACTGTAAAACTAACCCTAACCCTAACCCTAAACCCTAACTCTAAACCTGAACCTAAACCTAACCCAAACCAAACCCTAACACTAACCCTAAACCTAACCATAATCCAAACACACACCCTAACCCTAACCCTAACCCTAAACCAAACACAAATCCTAACACTAAACTTAACACTAACCCTAATCCTAACCAAAACCCAAACCCTATCACTAACCCTAAACTTAACAATAACCCAAACCCAAACCCTAACCCTAATACAAACCCTAACACTAACCCTAGCCCTAAACCTAACCCAAACCCTAACCTTAACCCTAACCCTAACGCAAACCCAAACACTAAACCTAACCGTAACCCTAACCCAAACCCAAACCCTAACACTAACCCTAACCCTAACCCAAATCCTAACCCTGACCTTAAACTAAACTTAACCGTAAGCCAAAAGCTAACCCTAAACCAAACCCTAACCCTAACCCTAATCCTAACCATAACCCTAACACAAACCGTAACCCTATTGCAAACCCTAACCCTAAACCTAAGCCTAACCCAAATCCTAAACCTAACCCCAACCCTAACCCTAAACCAAACCCAAACCGAAACCCTAACCCTAACCTAAACCCTAACCCTAACCCTAACAGTAACCCTAAACCAAAGCCAAACCCTAATCCTAACACGAACCCTAACCCTAAACCTAACCCTCACCCTAACCCAAATGCAAACCATAACCCTAACCCTAACCCAAACTCTAACCCTAACCCTAACTGTAACCCAAACCCTAACCCTAACCCTAATCCTAACACAAACCATAACCCTAACCCTAACCCAAACCTTACGCCTAAACCTAAGCTTAAACCAAACCCTAAACCTAACTCAAACCCTAACCCAAACCCTAACCCTAAACCTAATCCTAACCCTAACCCAAACCCTAACCCTAACCCTAACCCTAACCCAAACCCTAATCCTAAAACTAACAATAACCCTAACCCAAATTTTAACCCTAAACCTAACCCTAACCCTAACCCTAACCCTAACCCAAACCTTAACCCTAATCCTAACCCTAACCCTAACCTAATCCTAACGCAAAACAAACCCTAACACTAACCCTAACCCTAACCCTAACCCTAAGGCAAACCCAAACCCTAACCCTAATCCTAACCCTAACCTTAATCCAAATCCTAAACTTATCACAAACCCTCACCCTAAACCTAACCTAAACCCTAACCCTAACCATAACACTAACCCTAACCCAAATCCAAACCCTAAACCTAACACTAACCCTACCCCTAACCCTAACACTCACCCCAACCCAAACGGAAACCCTAAACCTAACCCTAACCCTAACTCAAACCCTAACCCTAACCCTAACCCTAACCCAAACCATAACCCTAATCATAATCGTATCCCTAACCCTAAACCTAACCCTAACCCAAACACTAAACCAAACCCTAATCCTAAACCTAACCCTAACCCTAATTCTAACCCTAACCCTAACCATAACCATAACCATAACCATAACCCATACCCTAATCCAAGGGTAGCCTTGAACTGATAATCTTCCTGCCTTACCCCCAAGAGTTGAGTTGTACTTTTTTAAGAGCAAAGATTGGATTCAGCAACAATGAAAAAGGAAAATATTTTCCCTCATAGAAAACGATGACCAAAGTAGTTTTCTGATTCAAATGTAGCTTATAGTACTTAAGAATCCAATATCAATAATATGGTAAATTCTGGAAAGAAAGAGGTTGGTTATTTGGGTAACCACATGCAATCCTGGCAAGAGCTGCAGGACTGGGAAGCAACCTTGGCATGACTTGACCATGGGAGGAGCACCTGCTCTGAAGCTATGATAGACAGGCAGAGCTTTGCAAGTCAGTCCAGAGTGCTATTGGTCAGTCTCCTGTCATTGGTGTCTGATGTGGGCAGGAGTGCTGAGGTCACAGAATCTTGGACTAAGATTCTGGAACTCCAAGAGGCATTGACCTGACAAAGCATTGTTTAGGGTGTTGCTAGGTGACAAAGCCCTCTCAGATGAGTTGCTGAAACACAGAGGTTTCTTGGTGGTAGGCTCTAGTGTTTGGGTGACCAGTTTGGAGAGATTATAGTAGACTTTAGGTCAAAGTTCTAGTGTTTGACAAAAAGAAGCAACCAGGAGAAAAGGGGAGGAGGAGGGAAGAAGGTGGTGTGGCCTGCTGGCCTTGCAGAGGACATCCACATACAGGACCTCTACTACAACGCCTACCTCTACTAACCCTAACCCTAACTCTAACCCTAACCCTAACCCTAACCCAAACATTAAACTGAAACCTAACCCTAACCCAAACCCTAAGCCTAAACCTAACCATAACCCAAAACCTAACTCTAACCCTAACCGAAACCGTAACCCTAAACCTAATCCTAACCCTAACCCAAACATTAACCCTAAACCTAACCCTAAACCTAGCCCAAACCCTAACCGTAAACCTAACCCTAACACAAACCCTAACCCTAACCTTAAACATAACCCAAACTCTAACCGTAACCCTAACACTAACCCTAACCCTAACACTAAACCTAACACTAAACCAAACCCTAAGCCTATACCTAAACCTAACCCTAAGCCAAACATTAACCCTAACCCTAACCCTAACCCAAAGCCTAACCCTAAACCTAACCCTAACCCAAACCCTAACCATAACCATAACCCTAACTCTAACCCAAACCCTAACCCTAAAGCCAACCCAAACTTTAACCCTAAACCGAACCCTAACCCAAACCCTAACCCTAAACCTAACCCTAACACAAACCCTAACCCTAACCCAAACCCAAATCGTAACCCTAACCCTAATCCTAACCCAAAACCAAACCCTAAACCTAAACCTAACCCTAACCCAAAACCTAACCATAAGCAGAATCCAAATCATAACACTATCCCTAAACCTAACCCTAACCCTAAAACTAACCCTAACCCAAATGCACACCCTAACCCTAACCCTAACTCTAACCCTAACTCAAACCCTAACACTAACCGTAACCCTAAACCAAACCATAACTCTAACCCTAACCCTAACCCAAACCCAAACCCTAACCTAACCCTAACCCTAACAATAACCCAAACCCTAACCCTAACCCTAACCCTAAACCTAACCCACACCCCAACCCAAACCCAAAACCTAACTGTAACCCTCACCCAAAGCATAACCCTAATCCTAAACCTAACCCTAACCCAAACCCTAACCGTAACCCTAACCCTAACACAAACCCTAACCCTAACCCTAACCCTAGACCAAACCCTAATTCTAACCCTAACCCTAACCCAAACCCAAACCTAACCGTAACCCTCACCCAAACCATAACCCTAATCCTAACCCTAACCTTAACACAAACCCTAACCCTAACCATAACCCTTACCCTAACCCTAACACAAACCCTAACCCTAACCCTAAACCTAACCCAAACCCTAACACTAACCCTAACCCTAACCCTAACCCTAACCCTAACCCTAACCCTAACCCTAAACCTAACACAAACCCTAACCCTAACCCTAACCCTAACACAAACCCTAACACTAACCCTAACCATAACCAGAACCCAAACCATAACTCTATCCCTAAACATAACCCTAACCCTAAACCTAACCCTAACCCAAACGCACACCCTTACCTTAAACCTAACTCTAACCCTAACCCTAACCCTAACCCTAACCCAAATATTAACCCTAAACCTAAAACTAACCCAAACCCTAACCCTAAACCAAACCCAAAACCTAAACCTAACCATAATACAAACCCTAACCCTAACCCTAACCCAAACCCAAACCCTAACCCTAACCCTAATGCAAACCCATCCGTAACCCTAACCCTAACCCTAACCCTAACCCAAACATTAACCCTAAACCTAACCCTAACCCAAACCCTAAACCTAAACCTAACCCTAACCCAAACCCTGACCCTAAACCTAACCCTAACACAAAACCTAAACCTAACGCTAACCCTAACCCTAACAGAAATCCAAACCCTAACGCTATCGCAAACCCTAACCCTAAACCTAAGCCTAACCCAAATCCTAACACTAACCCCAACCCTAACCCTAAACGAAACCCAAACCGAAACACTCACCCTAACCTTAACCTAAACCCTAACCCTAACCCTAACATTAACCCTAACCCAAACACAAACCCTAATCCTAACCCTAACCCTAACCCTAATCCTAACCCAAACCCTAACCCTAACCCTACCTATAACCCTAACCCTAACCCTAACCCTAATCCTAACCCTAATGCTAACCCAAACTATAACACTAACCCTAATCGTAACCCTAACCCTAACCCGAACCCTAACCCTAAGCCTAAATCTAACCCTAACCCTAATTCTAACCCTAACCCTAACCATAAACCATACCCTAATCCCAGGGTAGCCTTGAACGGTTAATCCTCCTGCCTCACCTCCAAGACTTGAGTTGTACTTTTTTAAGAGCAAAGATTGGATTCAGCAACAATGAAAAAGGAAAACATTTTCCCTCATAGAGAACGATGCGCAAAGTAGTTTTCTGATTCAAATGTAGCTTATAGTACTGAACAATCCAATATCAATAATATGGTAATTTCTAGAAAGAATGAGGTTGGTTATTGAGGTAACAAAGTGCAATCCTGGCAAGAGCTGCAGGACTGGGAAGAACCTTGGCATGACTTGACCAGGGGAGGAGAACCAGCTCTGAAGCTTTGATAGACAGGCAGAGCTTTGCAAGTGAGTGCAGAGTGCTATTGGTCAGTCTCCTGTCATTGGTGTCTGATGTGGGCAGGACTGCTGAGGTCACAGAATCTTGGACGAAGATCCTGGAACTGCAAGAGGCAGTGACCTGGCAAAGCATTGTTTAGGGTGTTACTAGGTGACAAAGCCCTCTCACATGAGTTGCTGAAACACAGAGGTTTCCTGGTGGTAGGCTCTAGTGTTTGGGTGACGAGTTTGGAGAGATTTAGTTGACATTAGGTCAAAGTTCTAGTGTTTGACAAAAAGAAGCAAACAGGAGAAGATGGGAGGTGGACGGGAGAAGGTGGTGTGGCCTCCTGGCCCTGCCCAGGCCCTCCACATACAGGACCTCTACTAAAACGCCTACCTCTACTAAAGCTGACCCTAATCCTAACCTTAAACCTAACCATAACCCTAACCTAACACTAACCCTATACCTAACCCTAACCCTAACCCAAACATTAATCGTAAACCTAACCCTAACCCAAGCCATAAGCCTAAACCTACCCCTAACCCAAACCCTAACAATAACCTTAACCCTAACTATAACCTAACCCTAATCCTAACGCTAACCCTAACGGTAATCCTAACCCAACCCATAAACCTAACCCTATCCCTAAACACAACCCTAACCCAAACCTTAAACTTAACCCTAACACTAACCCTAACCGTAAACCTAACCATAACCCACACCCTAACACTAACCCTAACCCTAACCCTAACCCAAACATTAATCCTAAACCTAACCCAAACCCAAGCCATAAGCCTAAACCTAACCCTAACCCAAACCCTAACAATAACCTTAACCCTAACCTAACCCTAATCCTAACCCTAACCCTAACCCTAATCCTAACCCAACCCATAAACCTAACCCTATCCCTAAACACAACCCTAACCCAAACCTTAACCCTACCCCTAACACTAACCCTAACTGTAAATCTAACCCTAACCCTAACCTTAAATCCTAAGACTAAACCTGAACTTAAACCTAACCCAAACCCTAACCCTAACAGTAACCCTAACCCTAACCCTAATCCAAACCCTAACAATAACCTTAACCCTAACCCTAACCTAACCCTAATCCTAACCCTAACCCTAACAGTAACCCTAACCCTAACCCTAATCCAAAACCACACCCTAACCCTAACCCTAACCCTAAACCAAACCCAAATGCTAACCCTAAACTTAACACTAACCCTAATCCTAAACCAAACCCAAACTCTAACCCTAACCCTAACCCTAACAATAACCCAAACCCTAAACCTTACCCTAACCCAAACCCTAACCCGAACCCTAACCCAACTCAAACCCTAATCCAAACCCTAACAATAACCCAAACGCTAACCATAACCAGAACCCAAACCATAACTCTATCCCTAAACCTAACCCTAACCCGAAACCTAATCCTAACCCAAACGCACACCCTAAACCTAACCCTAACCCTAACCCTAACCCTAACCCTAACCCTAAACCTAACCCTAAACCTAACCCTAACACAAACACAAACCCTAACCCTAACCCTAACCCAAACACTAACCCTAACCCTAACCCTAAACCAAAACCAAACCCTAACACTAAACGTAACCCAAACCCTAACCATAACCAGAACCCAAACCATAACTCTATCCCTAAACCTAACCCTAACCCTAACCCTAACCCAAACCCAAACCCTAACCCTAACCCTAACCCAAACCATAATCCTAATCCTAACCCTAACGCTAACCCAATCCTAACCCTAACACTAACCCTAACCCTAACACAAACCCTAACCCTGACCCTAAACCTAACACAAACCCTAACACTAACCCTAACCCTAACCGGAATCCTAACCCTAACCCTATCCCTAACCCTAACACAAACCCTAACCCTAACCCTAAACCTAACACTAACCCTAACCCTAACCCAAACCATAATCCTAATCCTAACCCTAACCCTAAACCAAACCCTAACCCTAACCCTAACCCTAACCCTAACACAAACCCTAACCCTGACCCTAAACCTAACACAAACCCTAACACTAACCCTAACCCTAAATCGAATCCTAATCCTAACCCTAACCCTAACCCTAACACAAACCTTAACCCTAACCCTAAACCTAACACAAACCCTAACACTAACCCCAACCCTAACCCAAACCCTAACCCTGACCCTAACCCTAACGCAAACCCAAACCCAAACCCTAACCATAACCCTAACCCTAACCTTAAACCTAACACAAACGCTAACACTAACCCTAAACCTAATACAAACCCTAACCCAAACCCTAACCATAACCCTAACCCTAACCCAAACCATAACCCTATTCCTAACCCTAACCCTAACCCAAATCCTAACCCTAACACTAACCCTAACGCAAACACAAACCCTAACCCTAACCCTAACCCAAACCATAACCCTAATCCTAAACCTAACCCTAACCCAAACCCTAACCCAAACCCTAACCCTAACACAAACCCTAAGCCTAAACCTAACACAAACCCTAACACTAACCCTAACCCTAACCCAAACCATAATCCTAATCCTAACCCTAACCCTAAACCAAACCCTAACCCTAACCCTAACCCTAACCCTAACACAAACCCTAACCCTGACCCTAAACCTAACACAAACCCTAACACTAACCCTAAGCCTAACCCGAATCCTAACCCTAACCCTAACACAAACCTTAACCCTAACCCTAAACCTAACACAAACCCTAACACTAAACCTAACCCTAACCCAAACCCTAACCCTGACCCTAACCCTAACGCAAACCCAAACCCAAACCCTAACCATAACCCTAACCCTAAACCTAAACCTAACACAAACGCTAACACTAACCCTAAACCTAATACAAACCCTAACCCAAACCCTAACCATAACCCTAACCCTAAGCCAAACCATAACCCTAATCCTAACCCTAATCCTAACCCAAATCCTAACCCTAACACTAACCCTAACGCAAACACAAACCCTAACCCTAACCCTAACCCAAACCATAACCCTAATCCTAACCCTAACCCTAACCCAAACCCTAATCCTAACACAAACCCTAACCCTAACCCTAAAACTAACACAAATCCTAACACTAACCCAAACCAAACCCTAACACTTACCCTAACCCTAACCCTAACCCTAACCCTAACCCTAACCCTAATCCAAATCCAAACCCTAAACCTAACCCTAACCCAAAATCTAACCATAACCAGAACCCAAACCATAACTCTATCCCTAAACATAACCCTTACCCTAAACCTAACCCTCACCCAAACGCACACCCTACCCCAAACCCTAACCCTAACCCTAACCCAAACCCTAACCCTAACCTTAAACTAAACTTAACCATAACCCAAACGCTAACCCTAACCCTAACCCTAACCGTAATCCTAAACCTAACCCTAACCCAAACCCTAACCCTATCGCAAACCCTAACCCTAAACCTAAGCCTAACCCAAATCCTAACCCTAACCCCAACTCTAACCCTAAACCAAACCCAAACCGAAACCGTAACCCTAACCCTAACCTAAACCCTAACCCTAAACCTAACAGTAACCCTAACCCAAACCCAAACCCTAATGCTAAAACTAACCCTAGCCCTAAATCTAACCCTCACACTAACCCAAACGCAAACCCTAAACCTAACCCTATCCCTAACCCAAACCCTAACCCTAAACCTAACTCTAACCCAAACCCTAACGCTAATCCTAACCCTAACCCAAATTCTAACCTAACCCTAACCCTAACCCTAACCCTAACCCTAACCCTAAACCTAACACGAACACAAACCTTAACACTATACCTAACCCTAACCCTAACCCAAACATTAACCCTAAACCTAACCCTAACCCAAACCCTAACCCTAAACCTAACAATAACCCAAACCCTAACCCTAACCCTAACCCTAACCCAAACCCAAACCCTAACCCTAACCCTAACCCAAACCATAACCCTAATCCTAACCCTAACCCTAACCCTAACCCAAACCCTAACTCAAACCCTAACCCTAACACAACCCCTAACCCTAACCCTAAACCTAACACAAACCCCAACCAAAACCCTAACCCTAACCCTAACCCTAACCCAAACCCAAACTGTAACCCGAACCCTAACCCAAACCAAACCCTGACCCTAAACCTAACACTACCCCAAACCAAACCCTAACACTAACCCTAACCCTAACCCTAACCCAAACCCAAACCTTAACCCTTACCCATACCCTAACCATAACCATAACACATACCATAAATCTATCTCTAACCCTAACCCAAACCTTAAACCAAACCCTCACCCAAACCCACACCCTAACCCTAACCCTAACCCTAACCCTAACCCTAAACAAAACCCTAACCCTAACCTTAAACTAAACTTAACCATAACCCAAACGCTAACCCTAACCCTAACACTAACCGTAATCCTAAACCTAACCCTAACCCAAACCCTAACCCTATCGCAAACCCTAACCCTAAACCTAAGCCTAACCCAAATCCTAACACTAACCCCAACTCTAACCCTAAACCAAACCCAAACCGAAACCCTAACCCTAACCCTAACCTAAACCCTAACCCTAAACCTAACAGTAACCCTAACCCAAACCCAAACCCTAACCCTGACACTAACCCTAGCCCTAAACCTAACACTCACCCTAACCCAAACGCAAACCCTAACCCTAACCCTAACCCAAACCCTAACCCTAACCCTAACTTTAACCCAAACCCTAACCCTAACCCTAATCCTAACCTAACCCTAACCCAAACCATAACCTAAACCGTAATTGTAACCCTAACCCTAACATAAACACTAACCCTAACAATAACGCAAACCAAAACCCTAACCCTAACCCTAACGCAAACCCAAACCCTAACACTAACCCTAACCCAAACCATAACCCTAATCCTAACCCTAACCATAACCCAAATCCTAACCCTAAACCTAATCGTAACCCTAACCCTAACCCGAACCCGAACCCAAACACTAACCCTAACCGTAACCCTAAACCTAACCCTAATCCTAATTCTAACCCTAACCCTAACCATAAACCATACCCTAATCCCAGGGTAGCCTTGAACTGATAATCCTCCTGACTCACCCCCAAGGCTTGAGTTGTACTTTTTTAAGAGCAAAGATTGGATTCAGCAACAATGAAAAAGGAAAATATTTTCCCTCATAGAGAACGATGCCCAAAGTAGTTTTCTGTTTCAAATGTAGCTTATAGTACTGAAGAATTCAATATCAATAATATGGTAATTTCTAGAAAGAATTACGTTGGTTATTTATGTAACCACGTGCAATCTGGCAAGAGCTGCAGGACTGGGAAGCAACCTTGGCATGACTTGACCAGGGAAGGAGCACCTTCTCTGAAGCTGTGATAGACAGGCAGAGCTTTGCAACTGAGTGCTGAGAGCTATTGGTCAGTCTCCTGTCATTGGTGTCTGATGTGGGCAGGAGTGCTGAGGTCACAGAAATTTGGATTAAGATTCTGGAACTCCAAGAGGCAGTAACCTGGAAAAGCATTGTTTAGGGTGTTGCTAGGTGACAAAGCCCTGTCAGATGAGTTGCTGAAACGCAGAGGTTCCTTGGTGGTAGGATCTAGTGTTTGGGTTACCAGTTTGGAGAGATTTAGTTGACTTTAGGTCAAAGTTCTAGTCATTGACAAAAAGAAGCAGCCAGGAGAAGATGGGAGGAGGAAGGGAGAAGGTGGTGTGGCCTGCTGGCCCTGCCCAGGCCCTCCACATAGAGGACCTCTACTAAAACGCCTACCTCTACTAACCCTGACCCTAATCCTAACGCTAACCCTAACCCTAAACGTAACCTAACACTAACCCTATACCTAACCCTAACCCTAACCCAAACATTAACCCTAAACCTAAACCTAATCCAAACCCTAAGCCTAAACCTAATCCTAACCCTAACCCTAACCCTAAGCCTAAGCCTAACGTAACCTGAATCCTAACCCTAACCCTAACCCTAACCCTAACCCAACCCATAAACCTAAACCTATCCCTAAACACCACCCTAACCCAAAACTTAACCCTAACCCTAACACGAAACCTAACTGTAAACCTAACCCTAACCCTAACACTAAACCCTAACTCTAAACCTGAACCTAAACCTAACCCAAACCAAACCCTAACACTAACCCTAAACCTAACCGTAATCCAAACACACACCCTGACCCTAAACCTAACCCTAAACCAAACACAAACCCTAACACTAAACTTAACACTAACCCTAATCCTAACCAAAACCCAAACCCTATCACTAACCCTAAACTTAACAATAACCCAAACCCAAACCCTAACCCTAACCCAAACCCTAACCCTAATCCAAACCCTAACACTAACCCTAGCCCTAAACCTAACCCAAACCCTAACACTAACCCTAACGCAAACACAAACCCTAACCCTAACCCTAACCCAAACCCTAACCCTAATCCTAACCCTAACCCTAACCCAAACCCTAACCGTAACACAAACCCTAACCCTAACCCTAAAACTAACACAAATCCTAACACTAACCCAAACCAAACCCTAACACTTACCCTAACCCTAACCCTAACCCTAATCCTAACCCTAACCCTAATCCAAATCCAAACACTAAACCTAACCCTAAACCAAAATCTAACCATAACCAGAACCCAAACCATAACTCTATCCCTAAACAAAACCCTTACCCTAAACCTAACCCTCACCCAAACGCACACCCTAACCCAAACCCTAACCCTAACCCTAACCCAAACCCTAACCCTAACATTAAACTAAACTTAACCATAACCCAAACGCTAACCCTAACCCTAACCCTAACCGTAATCCTAAACCTAACCCTAACCCAAACCCTAACCCAAACCCTAACCCTAACACAAACCCTAAGCCTAAACCTAACACAAACCCTAACACTAACCCTAACCCTAACCCAAACCATAATCCTAATCCTAACCCTAACCCTAAACCAAACCCTAACCCTAACCCTAACCCTAAACCTAACACAAACCCTAACCCTGACCCTAAACCTAACACAAACCCTAACACTAACCCTAACCCTAACCCGAATCCTAACCCTAAACCTAACCCTAACCCTAACACAAACCTTAACCCTAACCCTAAACCTAACACAAACCCTAACACTAACCCTAACCCTAACCCAAACCCTAACCCTGACCCTAAGCCTAACGCAAACCCAAACCCAAACCCTAACCAAAAACCTAACCCTAAACCTAAACCTAACACAAACGCTAACACTAACCCTAAACCTAATACAAACCCTAAACCAAACACTAACCATAACCCTAACCCTAACCCAAACCATAACCCTAATCCTAACCCTAACCCTAACCCAAATCCTAACCCTAACACTAACCCTAACGCAAACACAAAACCTAACCCTAACCCTAAACCAAACCATAACCCTAATCCTAACCCTAACCCTAACCCAAACCCTAACCCTAACACAAACCCTAACCCTAACCCTAAAACTAACACAAACCATAACTCTATCCCTAAACCTAACCCTAACCCTAACCCTAACCCTCACCCAAACGCACACCCTACCCCAAACCCTAACCCTAACCCTAACCCAAACCCTAACCCTAACCTTAAACTAACCTTAACCATAACCCAAACGCTAACACTAACCCTAACCCTAACCGTAATCCTAAACCTAACCCTAACCCAAACCCTAACCCTATCGCAAACC
>JAJHUQ010000036.1:9660000-9675000 GCA_035773235.1 Eospalax fontanierii | reverse complement strand
ACAAAGCCTACCTCTACTAACCCTAACCCTAACCCTAAACCTAACCTAACACTAACCCTTTACCTAACCCTAACACTAACCCAAACATTAAACCTAAACCTAAGCCTAACCCTAACCCTAAACCTAAACCTAACCATAACCCAAACCTTAACCCTAACCCTAACCCTAACCCTAAACACAAACCCTATCCCTAAACGTAACCCTAACACAAACCGTAACACTAAACCTAACCCTAGCCCAAACCCTAACCCTAACCCTAGCCCAAACCCTAAACCTAAACCTAACCCTAACACAAACCCTAACCCTAACCAAACTCTAACCGTAACCCTAACCCTAACCCTAACCCTAAAACTGACACTAACCCGAACCCTAACCCTAACCCTAAACCTAACCCTAAACATAAGCCTAAAAATAACTCAAACCCTAACCGTAAACCTAACCGTAACCGAAACCCTAACCCTAAACCTAACCCTAACACAAAACCTAACCCTAACCCTAACCCTAACCCTAACCCAAACCCAAACACTAACCCTAACCCTAACCCAAACCATAACCCTAATCCTAACCCTAACCCTAACCCTAACCCAAACCCTAACCCAAACCCTAACCCTAACACAACCCCTAACCCTAACCCTAACCCTAACCCAAACCCTAACCCAAACCCTAACCCTAACACAAACCCCAACCCAAACCCTAACCCTAACCCTAACCCTAACCCAAACCCAAAGTATAACCCGAACCCTAAACCAAACCAAACCCTGACCCTAACCCTAACACTACCCCAAACCAAACCCTAACACTAATCCTAACCCTAACCCTAATCCAAATCCAAACCCTAAAGCTAACCCTAACCCAAACCCTAACCATAACAATAAACCAAACCATAACTCTATCCCTAAACATAACCCTAACCCTAAACCTAACCCTCACCCAAACGCACACCCTAACCCTAACCCTAACCCTAACCCTAAACAAAAGCCTAACCCTAACCTTAAACTAAACTTAACCATAACCCAAACGCTAACCCTAACCCTAACACTAACCGTAATCCTAAACCTAACCCTAACCCAAACCCTAACCCTATCGCAAACCCTAACCCTAAACCTAAGCCTAACCCAAATCCTAACACTAACCCCAACTCTAACCCTAAACCAAACCCAAACCGAAACCCTAACCCTAACCCTAACCTAAACCCTAACCCTAAACCTAACAGTAACCCTAACCCAAACCCAAACCCTAATCCTGACACTAACCCTAGCCCTAAACCTAACACTCACCCTAACCCAAACGCAAACCCTAACCCTAACCCTAACCCAAACCCTAACCCTAACCCTAACTTTAACCCAAACCCTAACCCTAACCCTAATCCTAACCCTAACCCTAACCCAAACCATAACCTAAACCGTAATTGTAACCCTAACCCTAACCCTAACCCTAACATAAACACTAACCCTAACAATAACGCAAACCCAAACCCTATCCATAACCCTAACGCAAACCCAAACCCTAACACTAACCCTAACCCAAACCATAACCCTAATCCTAACCCTAACCATAACCCAAATCCTAACCCTAAACCTAATCGTAACCCTAACCCTAACCCGAACCCGGACCCAAACACTAACCCTAACCGTAACCCTAAACCTAACCCTATCCCTAATTCTAACCCTAACCCTAACCAGAAACCATACCCTAATTCCAGGGTAGCCTTGAACTGATAATCCTCCTGACTCACCCCCAAGGCTTGAGTTGTACTTTTTTAAGAGCAAAGATTGGATTCAGCAACAATGAAAAAGGAAAATATTTTCCCTCATAGAGAACGATGCCCAAAGTAGTTTTCTGTTTCAAATGTAGCTTATAGTACTGAAGAATTCAATATCAATAATATGGTAATTTCTAGAAAGAATTACGTTGGTTATTTATGTAACCACGTGCAATCTGGCAAGAGCTGCAGGACTGAGAAGCAACCTTGGCATGACTTGACCAGGGAAGGAGCACCTTCTTGAAGCTGTGATAGACAGGCAGAGCTTTGCAACTGAGTGCTGAGAGCTATTGGTCAGTCTCCTGTCATTGGTGTCTGATGTGGGCAGGAGTGCTGAGGTCACAGAATCTTGGATTAAGATTCTGGAACTCCAAGAGGCAGTAACCTGGAAAAGCATTGTTTAGGGTGTTGCTAGGTGACAAAGCCCTGTCAGATGAGTTGCTGAAACGCAGAGGTCCTTGGTGGTAGGATCTAGTGTTTGGGTGACCAGTTTGGAGAGATTTAGTTGACTTTAGGTCAAAGTTCTAGTCATTGACAAAAAGAAGCAGCCAGGAGAAGATGGGAGGAGGAAGGGAGAAGGTGGTGTGGCCTGCTGGCCCTGCCCAGGCCCTCCACATACAGGACCTCTACTAAAACGCCTACCTCTACTAACCCTGACCCTAACCCTAACCCTAACCCTAACCCTAACCCTAACCTAACCCTAACCCTAACCCAAACATTAACCCTAAACCTAAACCTAATCCAAACCCTAACCCTAAACCTAATCCTAACCCTAACCCTAACCCTAAGCCTAACGTAACCCGAATCCTAACCCTAACCCTAACCCTAACCCTAACCCAACCCATAAACCTAAACCTATCCCTAAACACCACCCTAACCCAAAACTTAACCCTAACCCTAACACGAAACCTAACTGTAAAACTAACCCTAACCCTAACCCTAAACCCTAACTCTAAACCTGAACCTAAACCTAACCCAAACCAAACCCTAACACTAACCCTAAACCTAACCATAATCCAAACACACACCCTAACCCTAACCCTAACCCTAAACCAAACACAAATCCTAACACTAAACTTAACACTAACCCTAATCCTAACCAAAACCCAAACCCTATCACTAACCCTAAACTTAACAATAACCCAAACCCAAACCCTAACCCTAATACAAACCTTAACACTAACCCTAGCCCTAAACCTAACCCAAACCCTAACCTTAACCCTAACCCTAACGCAAACCCAAACACTAAACAAAACCGTAACCCTAACCCAAACCCAAACCCTAACACTAACCCTAACCCTAACCCAAATCCTAACCCTGACCTTAAACTAAACTTAACCGTAAGCCAAAAGCTAACCCTAAACCAAACCCTAACCCTAACCCTAATCCTAACCATAACCCTAACACAAACCGTAACCCTATTGCAAACCCTAACCCTAAACCTAAGCCTAACCCAAATCCTAAACCTAACCCCAACCCTAACCCTAAAGCAAACCCAAACCGAAACCCTAACCCTAACCTAAACCCTAACCCTAACCCTAACAGTAACCCTAAACCAAAGCCAAACCCTAATCCTAACACGAACCCTAACTCTAAACCTAACCCTCACCCTAACCCAAATGCAAACCATAACCCTAACCCTAACCCAAACTCTAACCCTAACCCTAACTGTAAACCAAACCCTAACCCTAACCCTAATCCTAACACAAACCATAACCCTAACCCTAACCCAAACCTTACGCCTAAACCTAAGCTTAAACCAAACCCTAAACCTAACTCAAACCCTAACCCAAACCCTAACCCTAAACCTAATCCTAACCCTAACCCAAACCCTAACCCTAACCCTAACCCTAACCCAAACCCTAATCCTAAAACTAACAATAACCCTAACCCAAATTTTAACCCTAAACCTAACCCTAACCCTAACCCTAACCCTAACCCAAACCTTAACCCTAATCCTAACCCTAACCCTAACCTAATCCTAACGCAGAACAAACCCTAACACTAACCCTAACCCTAACCCTAACCCTAACGCAAACCCAAACCCTAACCCCAATCCTAACCCTAACCTTAATCCAAATCCTAAACTTATCACAAACACTCACACTAAACCTAACCTAAACCCTAACCCTAACCATAACACTAACCCTAACCCAAATCCAAACACTAATCCTAACACTAACCCTAACCCTAACCCTAACACTCACCCTAACCCAAACGGAAACCCTAAACCTAACCCTAACCCTAACTCAAACCCTAACCCTAACCCTAACCCTAACCCAAACCATAACCCTAATCATAATCGTATCCCTAACCCTAAACCTAACCCTAACCCAAACACTAAACCAAACCCTAATCCTAAACCTAACCCTAACCCTAATTCTAACCCTAACCCTAACCATAACCATAACCATAACCATAACCCATACCCTAATCCAAGGGTAGCCTTGAACTGATAATCTTCCTGCCTTACCCCCAAGAGTTGAGTTGTACTTTTTTAAGAGCAAAGATTGGATTCAGCAACAATGAAAAAGGAAAATATTTTCCCTCATAGAAAACGATGACCAAAGTAGTTTTCTGATTCAAATGTAGCTTATAGTACTTAAGAATCCAATATCAATAATATGGTAAATTCTGGAAAGAAAGAGGTTGGTTATTTGGGTAACCACATGCAATCCTGGCAAGAGCTGCAGGACTGGGAAGCAACCTTGGCATGACTTGACCATGGGAGGAGCACCTGCTCTGAAGCTATGATAGACAGGCAGAGCTTTGCAAGTCAGTCCAGAGTGCTATTGGTCAGTCTCCTGTCATTGGTGTCTGATGTGGGCAGGAGTGCTGAGGTCACAGAATCTTGGACTAAGATTCTGGAACTCCAAGAGGCATTGACCTGACAAAGCATTGTTTAGGGTGTTGCTAGGTGACAAAGCCCTCTCAGATGAGTTGCTGAAACACAGAGGTTTCTTGGTGGTAGGCTCTAGTGTTTGGGTGACCAGTTTGGAGAGATTATAGTAGACTTTAGGTCAAAGTTCTAGTGTTTGACAAAAAGAAGCAACCAGGAGAAAAGGGGAGGAGGAGGGAAGAAGGTGGTGTGGCCTGCTGGCCTTGCAGAGGACATCCACATACAGGACCTCTACTACAACGCCTACCTCTACTAACCCTAACCCTAACTCTAACCCTAACCCTAACCCTAACCCAAACATTAAACTGAAACCTAACCCTAACCCAAACCCTAAGCCTAAACCTAACCATAACCCAAAACCTAACTCTAACCCTAACCGAAACCGTAACCCTAAACCTAATCCTAACCCTAACCCAAACATTAACCCTAAACCTAACCCTAAACCTAGCCCAAACCCTAACCGTAAACCTAACCCCAACACAAACCCTAACCCTAACCTTAAACATAACCCAAACTCTAACCGTAACCCTAACACTAACCCTAACCCTAACACTAAACCTAACACTAAACCAAACCCTAAGCCTATACCTAAACCTAACCCTAAGCCAAACATTAACCCTAACCCTAACCCTAACCCAAAGCCTAACCCTAAACCTAACCCTAACCCAAACCCTAACCATAACCATAACCCTAACTCTAACCCAAACCCTAACCCTAAAGCCAACCCAAACTTTAACCCTAAACCGAACCCTAACCCAAACCCTAACCCTAAACCTAACCCTAACACAAACCCTAACCCTAACCCAAACCCAAATCGTAACCCTAACCCTAATCCTAACCCAAAACCAAACCCTAAACCTAAACCTAACCCTAACCCAAAACCTAACCATAAGCAGAATCCAAATCATAACACTATCCCTAAACCTAACCCTAACCCTAAAACTAACCCTAACCCAAATGCACACCCTAACCCTAACCATAACTCTAACCCTAACTCAAACCCTAACACTAACCGTAACCCTAAACCAAACCATAACTCTAACCCTAACCCTAACCCAAACCCAAACCCTAACCTAACCCTAACCCTAACAATAACCCAAACCCTAACCCTAACCCTAACCCTAAACCTAACCCACACCCCAACCCAAACCCAAAACCTAACTGTAACCCTCACCCAAACCATAACCCTAATCCTAAACCTAACCCTAACCCAAACCCTAACCGTAACCCTAACCCTAACACAAACCCTAACCCTAACCCTAACCCTAGACCAAACCCTAATTCTAACCCTAACCCTAACCCAAACCCAAACCTAACCGTAACCCTCACCCAAACCATAACCCTAATCCTAACCCTAACCTTAACACAAACCCTAACCCTAACCATAACCCTTACCCTAACCCTAACACAAACCCTAACCCTAACCCTAAACCTAACCCAAACCCTAACACTAACCCTAACCCTAACCCTAACCCTAACCCTAACCCTAACCCTAAACCTAACACAAACCCTAACCCTAACCCTAACCCTAACACAAACCCTAACACTAACCCTAACCATAACCAGAACCCAAACCATAACTCTATCCCTAAACATAACCCTAACCCTAAACCTAACCCTAACCCAAACGCACACCCTTACCTTAAACCTAACTCTAACCCTAACCCTAACCCTAACCCTAACCCAAATATTAACCCTAAACCTAAAACTAACCCAAACCCTAACCCTAAACCAAACCCAAAACCTAAACCTAACCATAATACAAACCCTAACCCTAACCCTAACCCAAACCCAAACCCTAACCCTAACCCTAATGCAAACCCATCCGTAACCCTAACCCTAACCCTAACCCTAACCCAAACATTAACCCTAAACCTAACCCTAACCCAAACCCTAAACCTAAACCTAACCCTAACCCAAACCCTGACCCTAAACCTAACCCTAACACAAAACCTAAACCTAACGCTAACCCTAACCCTAACAGAAATCCAAACCCTAACGCTATCGCAAACCCTAACCCTAAACCTAAGCCTAACCCAAATCCTAACACTAACCCCAACCCTAACCCTAAACGAAACCCAAACCGAAACACTCACCCTAACCTTAACCTAAACCCTAACCCTAACCCTAACATTAACCCTAACCCAAACACAAACCCTAATCCTAACCCTAACCCTAACCCTAATCCTAACCCAAACCCTAACCCTAACCCTACCTATAACCCAAACCCTATCCCTACCCCTAACCCTAACCCTAATGCTTACCCAAACTATAACACCAACCCTAATCGTAACCCTAACCCTAACCCGAACCCTAACCCTAAGCCTAAATCTAACCCTAACCCTAATTCTAACCCTAACCCTAACCATAAACCATACCCTAATCCCAGGGTAGCCTTGAACGGTTAATCCTCCTGCCTCACCTCCAAGACTTGAGTTGTACTTTTTTAAGAGCAAAGATTGGATTCAGCAACAATGAAAAAGGAAAACATTTTCCCTCATAGAGAACGATGCGCAAAGTAGTTTTCTGATTCAAATGTAGCTTATAGTACTGAACAATCCAATATCAATAATATGGTAATTTCTAGAAAGAATGAGGTTGGTTATTGAGGTAACAAAGTGCAATCCTGGCAAGAGCTGCAGGACTGGGAAGAACCTTGGCATGACTTGACCAGGGGAGGAGAACCAGCTCTGAAGCTTTGATAGACAGGCAGAGCTTTGCAAGTGAGTGCAGAGTGCTATTGGTCAGTCTCCTGTCATTGGTGTCTGATGTGGGCAGGACTGCTGAGGTCACAGAATCTTGGACGAAGATCCTGGAACTGCAAGAGGCAGTGACCTGGCAAAGCATTGTTTAGGGTGTTACTAGGTGACAAAGCCCTCTCACATGAGTTGCTGAAACACAGAGGTTTCCTGGTGGTAGGCTCTAGTGTTTGGGTGACGAGTTTGGAGAGATTTAGTTGACATTAGGTCAAAGTTCTAGTGTTTGACAAAAAGAAGCAAACAGGAGAAGATGGGAGGTGGACGGGAGAAGGTGGTGTGGCCTCCTGGCCCTGCCCAGGCCCTCCACATACAGGACCTCTACTAAAACGCCTACCTCTACTAAAGCTGACCCTAATCCTAACCTTAAACCTAACCATAACCCTAACCTAACACTAACCCTATACCTAACCCTAACCCTAACCCAAACATTAATCGTAAACCTAACCCTAACCCAAGCCATAAGCCTAAACCTAACCCTAACCCAAACCCTAACAATAACCTTAACCCTAACTATAACCTAACCCTAATCCTAACGCTAACCCTAACGGTAATCCTAACCCAACCCATAAACCTAACCCTATCCCTAAACACAACCCTAACCCAAACCTTAAACTTAACCCTAACACTAACCCTAACCGTAAACCTAACCATAACCCACACCCTAACACTAACCCTAAGCCTAAGCCTAACCCAAACATTAATCCTAAACCTAACCCAAACCCAAGCCATAAGCCTAAACCTAACCCTAACCCAAACCCTAACAATAACCTTAACCCTAACCTAACCCTAATCCTAACCCTAACCCTAACCCTAATCCTAACCCAACCCATAAACCTAACCCTATCCCTAAACACAACCCTAACCCAAACCTTAACCCTACCCCTAACACTAACCCTAACTGTAAATCTAACCCTAACCCTAACCTTAAATCCTAAGACTAAACCTGAACTTAAACCTAACCCAAACCCTAACCCTAACAGTAACCCTAACCCTAACCCTAATCCAAACCCTAACAATAACCTTAACCCTAACCCTAACCTAACCCTAATCCTAACCCTAACCCTAACAGTAACCCTAACCCTAACCCTAATCCAAAACCACACCCTAACCCTAAACCAAACCCAAATGCTAACCCTAAACTTAACACTAACCCTAATCCTAAACCAAACCCAAACTCTAACCCTAACCCTAACCCTAACAATAACCCAAACCCTAAACCTTACCCTAACCCAAACCCTAACCCGAACCCTAACCCAACTCAAACCCTAATCCAAACCCTAACAATAACCCAAACCCTAACCATAACCAGAAACCAAACCATAACTCTATCCCTAAACCTAACCCTAACCCGAAACCTAATCCTAACCCAAACGCACACCCTAAACCTAACCCTAACCCTAACCCTAACCCTAACCCTAAACCTAACCCTAAACCTAACCCTAACACAAACACAAACCCTAACCCTAACCCTAACCCAAACACTAACCCTAACCCTAACCCTAACCCTAAACCAAAACCAAACCCTAACACTAAACGTAACCCAAACCCTAACCATAGCCAGAACCCAAACCATAACTCTATCCCTAAACCTAACCCTAACCCTAACCCTAACCCAAACCCAAACCCTAACCCTAACCCTAACCCAAACCATAATCCTAATCCTAACCCTAAAGCTAACCCAACCCTAACCCTAACACTAACCCTAACCCTAACCCAAACACTAAACCTGACCCTAAACCTACCACAAACCCTAACACTAACCCTAACCCTAACCGGAATCCTAACCCTAACCCTATCCCTAACCCTAACACAAACCCTAACCCTAACCCTAAACCTAACACTAACCCTAACCCTAACCCAAACCATAATCCTAATCCTAACCCTAACCCTAAACCAAACCCTAACCCTAACCCTAACCCTAACCCTAACACAAACCCTAACCCTGACCCTAAACCTAACACAAACCCTAACACTAACCCTAACCCTAAATCGAATCCTAATCCTAACCCTAACCCTAACCCTAACACAAACCTTAACCCTAACCCTAAACCTAACACAAACCCTAACACTAACCCCAACCCTAACCCAAACCCTAACCCTGACCCTAACCCTAACGCAAACCCAAACCCAAACCCTAACCATAACCCTAACCCTAACCTTAAACCTAACACAAACGCTAACACTAACCCTAAACCTAATACAAACCCTAACCCAAACCCTAACCATAACCCTAACCCTAACCCAAACCATAACCCTATTCCTAACCCTAACCCTAACCCAAATCCTAACCCTAACACTAACCCTAACGCAAACACAAACCCTAACCCTAACCCTAACCCAAACCATAACCCTAATCCTAAACCTAACCCTAACCCAAACCCTAACCCAAACCCTAACCCTAACACAAACCCTAAGCCTAAACCTAACACAAACCCTAACACTAACCCTAACCCTAACCCAAACCATAATCCTAATCCTAACCCTAACCCTAAACCAAACCCTAACCCTAACCCTAACCCTAACCCTAACACAAACCCTAACCCTGACCCTAAACCTAACACAAACCCTAACACTAACCCTAAGCCTAACCCGAATCCTAACCCTAACCCTAACACAAACCTTAACCCTAACCCTAAACCTAACACAAACCCTAACACTAAACCTAACCCTAACCCAAACCCTAACCCTGACCCTAACCCTAACGCAAACCCAAACCCAAACCCTAACCATAACCCTAACCCTAAACCTAAACCTAACACAAACGCTAACACTAACCCTAAACCTAATACAAACCCTAACCCAAACCCTAACCATAACCCTAACCCTAAGCCAAACCATAACCCTAATCCTAACCCTAATCCTAACCCAAATCCTAACCCTAACACTAACCCTAACGCAAACACAAACCCTAACCCTAACCCTAACCCAAACCATAACCCTAATCCTAACCCTAACCCTAACCCAAACCCTAACCCTAACACAAACCCTAACCCTAACCCTAAAACTAACACAAATCCTAACACTAACCCAAACCAAACCCTAACACTTACCCTAACCCTAACCCTAACCCTAACCCTAACCCTAACCCTAATCCAAATCCAAACCCTAAACCTAACCCTAACCCAAAATCTAACCATAACCAGAACCCAAACCATAACTCTATCCCTAAACATAACCCTTACCCTAAACCTAACCCTCACCCAAACGCACACCCTACCCCAAACCCTAACCCTAACCCTAACCCAAACCCTAACCCTAACCTTAAACTAAACTTAACCATAACCCAAATGCTAACCCTAACCCTAACCCTAACCGTAATCCTAAACCTAACCCTAACCCAAACCCTAACCCTATCGCAAACCCTAACCCTAAACCTAAGCCTAACCCAAATCCTAACCCTAACCCCAACTCTAACCCTAAACCAAACCCAAACCGAAACCGTAACCCTAACCCTAACCTAAACCCTAACCCTAAACCTAACAGTAACCCTAACCCAAACCCAAACCCTAATGCTAACACTAACCCTAGCCCTAAATCTAACCCTCACACTAACCCAAACGCAAACCCTAAACCTAACCCTATCCCTAACCCAAACCCTAACCCTAAACCTAACTCTAACCCAAACCCTAACGCTAATCCTAACCCTAACCCAAATTCTAACCTAACCCTAACCCTAACCCTAACCCTAACCCTAAACCTAACACGAACACAAACCTTAACACTATACCTAACCCTAACCCTAACCCAAACATTAACCCTAAACCTAACCCTAACCCAAACCCTAACCCTAAACCTAACAATAACCCAAACCCTAACCCTAAACCTAACCCTAACCCAAACCCAAACCCTAACCCTAACCCTAACCCAAACCATAACCCTAATCCTAACCCTAAACCTAACCCTAACCCAAACCCTAACTCAAACCCTAACCCTAACACAACCCCTAACCCTAACCCTAAACCTAACACAAACCCCAACCAAAACCCTAACCCTAACCCTAACCCTAACCCAAACCCAAACTGTAACCCGAACCCTAACCCAAACCAAACCCTGACCCTAAACCTAACACTACCCCAAACCAAACCCTAACACTAACCCTAACCCTAACCCTAATCCAAATCCAAACCCTAAAGCTAACCCTAACCCAAACCCTAACCATAACCATAACCCAAACCATAACTCTATCCCTAAACATAACCCTAACCCTAAACCTAACCCTCACTCAAACGCACACCCTAACCCTAACCCTAACCCTAAACAAAACCCTAACCCTAACCTTAAACTAAACTTAACCATAACCCAAACGCTAACCCTAACCCTAACACTAACCGTAATCCTAAACCTAACCCTAACCCAAACCCTAACCCTATCGCAAACCCTAACCCTAAACCTAAGCCTAACCCAAATCCTAACACTGACCCCAACTCTAACCCTAAACCAAACCCAAACCGAAACCCTAACCCTAACCCTAACCTAAACCCTAACCCTAAGCCTAACAGTAACCCTAACCCAAACCCAAACCCTAACCCTGACACTAACCCTAGCCCTAAACCTAGCACTCACCCTAACCCAAACGCAAACCCTAACCCTAACCCTAACCCAAACACTAACCCTAACCCTAACTTTAACCCAAACCCTAACCCTAACCTTAATCCTAACCCTAACCCTAACCCAAACCATAACCTAAACCGTAATTGTAACCCTAACCCTAACATAAACACTAACCCTAACAATAACGCAAACCAAAACCCTAACCCTAACCCTAACGCAAACCCAAACCCTAACACTAACCCTAACCCAAACCATAACCCTAACCATAACCCAAATCCTAACCCTAAACCTAATCGTAACCCTAACCCTAACCCGAACCCGAACCCAAACACTAACCCTAACCGTAACCCTAAACCTAACCCTAATCCTAATTCTAACCCTAACCCTTACCATAAACCATACCCTAATCCCAGGGTAGCCTTGAACTGATAATCCTCCTGACTCACCCCCAAGGCTTGAGTTGTACTTTTTTAAGAGCAAAGATTGGATTCAGCAACAATGAAAAAGGAAAATATTTTCCCTCATAGAGAACGATGCCCAAAGTAGTTTTCTGTTTCAAATGTAGCTTATAGTACTGAAGAATTCAATATCAATAATATGGTAATTTCTAGAAAGAATTACGTTGGTTATTTATGTAACCACGTGCAATCTGGCAAGAGCTGCAGGACTGGGAAGCAACCTTGGCATGACTTGACCAGGGAAGGAGCACCTTCTCTGAAGCTGTGATAGACAGGCAGAGCTTTGCAACTGAGTGCTGAGAGCTATTGGTCAGTCTCCTGTCATTGGTGTCTGATGTGGGCAGGAGTGCTGAGGTCACAGAAATTTGGATTAAGATTCTGGAACTCCAAGAGGCAGTAACCTGGAAAAGCATTGTTTAGGGTGTTGCTAGGTGACAAAGCCCTGTCAGATGAGTTGCTGAAACGCAGAGGTTCCTTGGTGGTAGGATCTAGTGTTTGGGTTACCAGTTTGGAGAGATTTAGTTGACTTTAGGTCAAAGTTCTAGTCATTGACAAAAAGAAGCAGCCAGGAGAAGATGGGAGGAGGAAGGGAGAAGGTGGTGTGGCCTGCTGGCCCTGCCCAGGCCCTCCACATAGAGGACCTCTACTAAAACGCCTACCTCTACTAACCCTGACCCTAATCCTAACGCTAACCCTAACCCTAAACGTAACCTAACACTAACGCTATACCTAACCCTAACCCTAACCCAAACATTAACCCTAAACCTAAACCTAATCCAAACCCTAAGCCTAAACCTAATCCTAACCCTAACCCTAACCCTAAGCCTAAGCCTAACGTAACCTGAATCCTAACCCTAACCCTAACCCTAACCCTAACCCAACCCATAAACCTAAACCTATCCCTAAACACCACCCTAACCCAAAACTTAACCCTAACCCTAACACGAAACCTAACTGTAAACCTAACCCTAACCCTAACACTAAACCCTAACTCTAAACCTGAACCTAAACCTAACCCAAACCAAACCCTAACACTAACCCTAAACCTAACCGTAATCCAAACACACACCCTGACCCTAAACCTAACCCTAAACCAAACACAAACCCTAACACTAAACTTAACACTAACCCTAATCCTAACCAAAACCCAAACCCTATCACTAACCCTAAACTTAACAATAACCCAAACCCAAACCCTAACCCTAATCCAAACCCTAACACTAACCCTATCCCTAAACCTAACACAAACGCTAACACTAACCCTAACGCAAACACAAACCCTAACCCTAACCCTAACCCTAACCCAAACCCTAATCCTAACCCTAACCCTAACCCAAACCCTAACCGTAACACAAACCCTAACCCTAACCCTAAAACTAACACAAATCCTAACACTAACCCAAACCAAACCCTAACACTTACCCTAACCCTAACCCTAACCCTAATCCTAACCCTAACCCTAATCCAAATCCAAACACTAAACCTAACCCTAACCCAAAATCTAACCATAACCAGAACCCAAACCATAACTCTATCCCTAAACAAAACCCTTACCCTAAACCTAACCCTCACCCAAACGCACACCCTAACCCAAACCCTAACCCTAACCCTAACCCAAACCCTAACCCTAACATTAAACTAAACTTAACCATAACCCAAACGCTAACCCTAACCCTAACCCTAACCGTAATCCTAAACCTAACCCTAACCCAAACCCTAACCCAAACCCTAACCCTAACACAAACCCTAAGCCTAAACCTAACACAAACCCTAACACTAACCCTAACCCTAACCCAAACCATAATCCTAATCCTAACCCTAACCCTAAACCAAACCCTAACCCTAACCCTAACCCTAACACAAACCCTAACCCTGACCCTAAACCTAACACAAACCCTAACACTAACCCTAACCCTAACCCGAATCCTAACCCTAAACCTAACCCTAACCCTAACACAAACCTTAACCCTAACCCTAAACCTAACACAAACCCTAACACTAACCCTAACCCTAACCCAAACCCTAACCCTGACCCTAACCCTAACGCAAACCCAAACCCAAACCCTAACCAAAAACCTAACCCTAAACCTAAACCTAACACAAACGCTAACACTAACCCTAAACCTAATACAAACCCTAACCCAAACCCTAACCATAACCCTAACCCTAACCCAAACCATAACCCTAATCCTAACCCTAACCCTAACCCAAATCCTAACCCTAACACTAACCCTAACGCAAACACAAACCCTAACCCTAACCCTAAACCAAACCATAACCCTAATCCTAACCCTAACCCTAACCCAAACCCTAACCCTAACACAAACCCTAACCCTAACCCTAAAACTAACACAAACCATAACTCTATCCCTAAACCTAACCCTAACCCTAACCCTAACCCTCACCCAAACGCACACCGTACCCCAAACCCTAACCCTAACCCTAACCCAAACTCTAACCCTAACCTTAAACTAACCTTAACCATAACCCAAACGCTAACCCTAACCCTAACCCTAACCCTAACCGTAATCCTAAACATAACCCTAACCCAAACCCTAACCCTATCGCAAA
>JAJHUQ010000036.1:9647500-9655000 GCA_035773235.1 Eospalax fontanierii | reverse complement strand
TTTACCTAACCCTAACACTAACCCAAACATTAAACCTAAACCTAAGCCTAACCCTAACCCTAAGCCTAAAACTAACCATAACCCAAACCTTAACCCTAACCCTAACCCTAACCCTAAACACAAACCCTAACCCTAAACGTAACCCTAACACAAACCGTAACACTAAACCTAACCCTAGCCCAAACCCTAACCCTAACCCTAACCCTAACCCTAACCGTAATCCTAAACCTAACCCTAACCCAAACCCTAACCCTATCGTAAACCCTAACCCTAAACCTAAGCCTAACCCAAATCCTAACCCTAACCCCAACTCTAACCCTAAACCAAACCCAAACCGAAACCGTACCCCTAACCCTAACCTAAACCCTAACCCTAAACCTAACAGTAACCCTAACAAAAACCCAAACCCTAATGCTAACACTAACCCTAGCCCTAAATCTAACCCTCACATTAACCCAAACGCAAACCCTAAACCTAACCCTATCCCTAACCCAAACCCTAACCCTAACCCTAACTCTAACCCAAACCCTAACGCTAATCCTAACCCTAACCCAAATTCTAACCTAAACCTAACCCTAACCCTAACCATAACCCTAAACCTAACACTAACACAAACCTTAACACTATACCTAACCCTAACCCTGACCCAGACTTTAACCCTAAACCTAACCCTAACCCAAACCCTAACCCTAAACCTAACAATGACCCTAACCCTAACCCTAACCCTAAGCCTAACCCCAACCCAAACCCTAAACCTAACCCCAACCCCAACCATAACCCTAATCCTAACCCTAAACCTAACCCTAACCCAAACCCTAACTCAAACCCTAACCCTAACACAACATCTAACCCTAACCCTAAACCTAACACAAACCCCAACCAAAACCCTAACCCTAACCCTAACCCTAACCCAAACCCAAACTGTAACCCGAACCCTAACCCAAACCAAACCCTGACCCTAAACCTAACACTACCCCAAACCAAACCCTAACACTAACCCTAACCCTAACCCTAATCCAAATCCAAACCCTAAAGCTAACCCTAACCCAAACCCTAACCATAACCATAACCCAAACCATAACTCTATCCCTAAACATAACCCTAACCCTAAACCTAACCCTCACCCAAACGCACACCCTAACCCTAACCCTAACCCTAACCCTAAATAAAACCCTAACCCTAACCTTAAACTAAACTTAACGATAACCCAAATGCTAACCCTAACCCTAACACTAACCGTAATCCTAAACCTAACCCTAACCCAAACCCTAACCCTATCGCAAACCCTAACCCTAAACCTAAGCCTAACCCAAATCCTAACACTAACCCCAACTCTAACCCTAAACCAAACCCAAACCGAAACCCTAACCCTAACCCTAACCTAAACCCTAACCCTAAACCTAACAGTAACCCTAACCCAAACCCAAACCCTAATCCTGACACTAACCCTAGCCCTAAACCTAACACTCACCCTAACCCAAACGCAAACCCTAACCCTAACCCTAACCCAAACCCTAACCCTAACCCTAACTTTAACCCAAACCCTAACCCTAACCCTAATCCTAACCCTCACCCTAACCCAAACCATAACCTAAACCGTAATTGTAACCCTAACCCTAACATAAACACTAACCCTAACAATAACGCAAACCAAAACCCTAACCCTAACCCTAACCCTAACCTCTAATAACCCTAACCCTAACCCTAACCCTAACCCTAACCCTAACCCTAACCCTAATCCAAACCCTAACCCTAAACCTAATCCTAACCCTAACCCAAACATTAACCCTAACCCTAACCCTAACCCTAGACCAAACCCTAACCCTAAACCTAACCCTAACACAAACCCTAACCCTAACCCTAACACAAACCCAAACCCTAACCCAGCCCTAAACCTAACCCAAACTCTAACTGTAACCCCAAACCTAACCCTAACCCTAACCCTAACACAAAACCTAACACTAAACCAAACCCTAACCATATACCTAACCCTAAACCTAACCCAAACCCTAACCATAACGATAACCCTAACCCTAACCAAACCATAACCCTAAATCTAATCCAAACATTAACCCGAAACCTAACCTTAACCCAAACCCTAACCCTAAACCTAACCCTAACCCAAACCCAAACCCTAACTCTAACCCCAACCCTAAGTGTAACCCAAACCCTAACCCTAACACTAAACCTAATCCTAACCCAAACACAAACCCTAACCCTAACCCAAACGCTAAACCTAAACCTAACCCTAACCCTAACCCTAACCCTAAACCTAACCCTAACCCTAACCCAAAATCACACCCTAACCCTAACCCTAACCCAAACCCTATACCTAACCCTAACCCTAACCCTAACCCAAACACTAACCCTAACCCTAACCCTAACCCTTATCCTAACCCTAACCCTAACCCAAATCCTAACTTTATCGCAAACCCTCACCCTAAATCTAACCTAAACCCTAAACCTAAACCTAAAACAAACCCTAACCCTAAACCTAACACAAACCCAAACCCTAACCCAGCCCTAAACCTAACCCAAACTCTAACCATAACCCTAACCGGAACACTAACCCTAAAACTAAACCTAACAATAAACTAAACCGTAACCCTATACCTAACCCTAACCCTAACCCAAACATTACCCCTAAACCTAACCCTAACCCAAACCCTAACCCTAAACCTAACCCTAACCCAAACCCTAAACATAACCATAACCCTAGCCCTAACCCAAACCCTAACCCTAAAGCTAATCCAAACATTAACTCTAAACCTAACCCTAACCCAAACCCTAACCCTAAACCTAATCCTAACCCAAACCCAAACCCTAAGCCTAACCCTAACCGTAACCCAAACCCTAACCGTAAAACTAACCCTAATCCTAACCCAAACCCAAACCATAACCATAAACCTAACCCTAACCCAAACCCAAACCCAAATCTTAACCCTAACCCTAACCTTAACCCAAACCCAACCCCTTACCCTAACCCTAACCCAAACCCTAACCATAACTAGAACCCAAACCATAACTCTACCTTAAACCTAACTCTAACCCTAAACCTAACCCTATCCCAAACGCACACCATAACCCTAACCCTAACCCAAACCCTATAACTAACCCTAAACCTAACCCTAACCCAAACGCTAACCCTAACCCTAACCCTAAACCTAACCCTAACCCTAAACCAAATCCTAAACTTATCGCAAACCCTCACCCTAAACCTAACCTAAACCCTAACTCTAACCCTAACACTAACCCTAACCCAAACCCAAACCCTAATCCTAACACTAACCCAAACCCTAACCCTAATACTCACCTTAACCCAAACGGAAACCCTAAACCTAACCTTAACACTAACTCAAACCCTAACCCTAACCCTAACCCTAACACAAACCCTAACCCTAACCCTAAACCTAACGCTAACCCTAACCCAAACACTAACACTAACCCTAACCCTCACATAAACCCTAACTCTAACCCTAACACTAACCCAAACCCAAACCCTAACCCTAACCATAACCCTAACCAAAACCCTAAGCCTAACCCTAACCCAAAACCAAACCCTAACCCTAAACCTAATCCTAACCCTAACCCTAACCCTAATCCTAAACCTAACCTTAACCAAAATCCTAACCTTATCACAAACCCTGACCCTAAACCTAACCTAAACCCTAACCCTAACCCTAACACTAACCCTAACCCAAACCCAAACCCTAGTCCTAACACTAACCCTAACCCTAACCCTAACCCTAACCCTAACACTCACCATAACCCAAACGGAAACCCTAACCATAACCCTAATCCTAACTCACACCCTAACCCTAACCCTAAACCTAACCCTAACCCTAATCCTAACCCTAACCCTAACCCAAACCCTAAACATAACCATAACCCTAACCCTAATCCAAACCTTAACCCTAAAGCTAATCCAAACATTAACCCTAAACCTAACCCTAACCCAAACCCTAACACTAAACCTAACCCTAACCCAAACCCAAACCCTATGCCTCACCCTAACCGTAACGCAAACCCTAATCCTAACCCTAACCCTAATCGTAACCCAAACCCAAACCATAACCCTAAACCTAACCCTAACCCAAACCCAAACCCAACCCCTAACCCTAACCCTAACCTTAACCCAAACCCAACCCGTAACCCTAACCCTAACCCAAACCCTAACCGTAACTAGAACCCAAACCATAACTCTACCCTAAACCTAACTCTAACCCTAAACCTAACCCTAACCCAAAAGCACACCCTAACCCTAACCCTAACCCAAACCCTATACCTAACCCTAAACCTAACCCAAACCCAAACGCTAACCCTAACCCTAAACCTAACCCTAATCCTAACCCTAACCCTAACCCTAATCCTAACCCAAACCCAAACGGAAACCCTAAACCTAACCCTAACCCTAACTCAAACCCTAACTCTAATCCTAAACCTAACCCTAACCCTAACCCAAACCATAACCCTAATCGTAATCGTAACCTTAAGCCTAAACCTAATCCTAACCCAAAGACTAACCCTAACCCTAAATCTAAACCTAACCCTAACCCTAATTCTAACCCTAACCCTAAACCTAACCATAACCATAACACATACAATAATCCCAGGGTAGCCTTGAACTGATAATACTCCTGCCTCACCCCCAAGAGTTGAGTTGTACTTTTTTAAGAGCAAAGATTGGATTCAGCAACAATGAAAAAGGAAAATATTTTCCCTCATAGAAAACGATGTCCAAAGTAGTTTTCTGATTCATATGTATCTTATAGTACTTAAGAATCCAATATCAATAATATGGTAATTTCTAGAAAGAGTGAGGTTGGTTATTTATGTAACCACGTGCAATCCTGGCAAGAGCTGCAGGACTGGGAAGCAAACTTGGCATGACTTGACGAGGGGAGGAGCACCTGCTCTGAAGCTATGATAGACAGGCAGAGCTTTGCAAGTGAGTGCTGAGTGCTATTGGTCAGTCTCCTGTCATTGGTGTCTGATGTGGGCAGGAGTGCTGAGGTCACAGAATCTTGGACTAAGATTCTGGAACTCCAAGAGGCAGTGACCAGGCAAACATTGTTTAGGGTGTTGCTAGGTGACAAAGCCCTCTCAGATGAGTTGCTGAATCACAGAGGTTTCTTGGTGGTAGGCTCTAGTGTTTGGGTGACCAGTTTGGAGAGATTTAGTTGACTTTAGGTCAAAGTTCTAGTGTTTGACAAACAGAAGCAGCCAGGAGAAGATGCGAGGAGGAGGGGAGAAGGTAGTGTGGCCTGCTGGCCCTGCACAGGCCCTCCACATACAGGACCTCTACTACAAAGCCTACCTCTACTAACCCTAACCCTAACCCTAAACCTAACCTAACACTAACCCTTTACCTAACCCTAACACTAACCCAAACATTAAACCTAAACCTAAGCCTAACCCTAACCCTAAGCCTAAACCTAACCATAACCCAAACCTTAACCCTAACCCTAAACCTAACCCTAAACACAAACCCTAACCCTAAATGTAACCCTAACACAAACCGTAACACTAAACCTAACCCTAGCCCAAACCCTAACCCTAACCCTAGCCCAAACCCTAAACCTAAACCTAACCCTAACACAAACCCTAACCCTAACCAAACTCTAACCATAACCCTAACCCTAACCCTAACACTAACCCTAAAACTGACACTAACCCGAACCCTAACCCTAAACCTAAACCTAACCCTAAACATAAGCCTAAAAATAACTCAAACCCTAACCGTAAACCTAACCGTAACCGAAACCCTAACCCTAACCCTAACCCTAACACAAAACCTAACCCTAACCCTAACCCTAACCCTAACCCAAACCCAAACCCTAACCCTAACCCTAACCCAAACCATAACCCTAATCCTAACCCTAACCCTAACCCTAACCCAAACCCTAACCCAAACCCTAACCCTAACACAACCCCTAACCCTAACCCTAAACCTAACACAAACCCCAACCCAAACCCTAACCCTAACCCTAACCCTAACCCAAACCCAAAGTGTAACCCGAACCCTAAACCAAACCAAACCCTGACCCTAACCCTAACACTACCCCAAACCAAACCCTAACACTAATCCTAACCCTAACCCTAATCCAAATCCAAACCCTAAAGCTAACCCTAACCCAAACCCTAACCATAACCATAAACCAAACCATAACTCTATCCCTAAACATAACCCTAACCCTAAACCTAACCCTCACCCAAACGCACACCCTAACCCTAACCCTAACCCTAACCCTAAACAAAACCCTAACCCTAACCTTAAACTAAACTTAACCATAACCCAAACGCTAACCCTAACCCTAACACTAACCGTAATCCTAAACCTAACCCTAACCCAAACCCTAACCCTATCGCAAACCCTAACCCTAAACCTAAGCCTAACCCAAATCCTAACACTAACCCCAACTCTAACCCTAAACAAAACCCAAACCGAAACCCTAACCCTAACCCTAACCTAAACCCTAACCCTAAACCTAACAGTAACCCTAACCCAAACCCAAACCCTAATCCTGACACTAACCCTAGCCCTAAACCTAACACTCACCCTAACCCAAACGCAAACCCTAACCCTAACCCTAACCCAAACCCTAACCCTAACCCTAACTTTAACCCAAACCCTAACCCTAACCCTAATCCTAACCCTAACCCTAACCCAAACCATAACCTAAACCGTAATTGTAACCCTAACCCTAACCCTAACCCTAACATAAACACTAACCCTAACAATAACGCAAAACCAAACCCTATCCATAACCCTAACGCACACCCAAACCCTAACACTAACCCTAACCCAAACCATAACCCTAATCCTAACCCTAACCATAACCCAAATCCTAACCCTAAACCTAATCGTAACCCTAACCCTAACCCGAACCCGAACCCAAACACTAACCCTAACCGTAACCCTAAACCTAACCCTAACCCTAATTCTAACCCTAACCCTAACCATAAACCATACCCTAATCCCAGGGTAGCCTTGAACTGATAATCCTCCTGACTCACCCCCAAGGCTTGAGTTGTACTTTTTTAAGAGCAAAGATTGGATTCAGCAACAATGAAAAAGGAAAATATTTTCCCTCATAGAGAACGATGCCCAAAGTAGTTTTCTGTTTCAAATGTAGCTTATAGTACTGAAGAATTCAATATCAATAATATGGTAATTTCTAGAAAGAATTACGTTGGTTATTTATGTAACCACGTGCAATCTGGCAAGAGTTGCAGGACTGAGAAGCAACCTTGGCATGACTTGACCAGGGAAGGAGCACCTTCTCTGAAGCTGTGATAGACAGGCAGAGCTTTGCAACTGAGTGCTGAGAGCTATTGGTCAGTCTCCTGTCATTGGTGTCTGATGTGGGCAGGAGTGCTGAGGTCACAGAATCTTGGATTAAGATTCTGGAACTCCAAGAGGCAGTAACCTGGAAAAGCATTGTTTAGGGTGTTGCTAGGTGACAAAGCCCTGTCAGATGAGTTGCTGAAACGCAGAGG
>JAJHUQ010000036.1:9620000-9640000 GCA_035773235.1 Eospalax fontanierii | reverse complement strand
CTAAACCAAAACCCGAACACTAAACCTGAACATAAACCTAACCCAAAACCTAACCCTAACACTAACCCTAACCCTAACTCTAATCCAAACCCAAACCCTAACCCTATAGCTAACCCTAAATCAAACCCAAACAATAACACTGAACTTAAGACTAACCCTAACCCAAACCCTAACGCTAACCCAAAACCAAACCCTAACCCTAACCCTAACCCTAACACTAACCCTAACCCTAATCCTAACCCTAACCTTAACCCAAATCCTAACCTTATCACAAACCCTGACCCTAAACCTAACCTAAACCCTAACACTAACCCTAACACTAACCCTAATCCAAACCCAAACCCTAGTCCTAACACTAACCCTAACCCTAACCCTAACCCTAACACACACCATAACCCAAAAGGAAACCCTAACCCTAACCCTAACCCTAACTCACACCCTAACCCTAACCCTAAACCTAACCCTAACCCTAATCCTAACCCTAACCCTAAACCAAACCCTAAACATAACCATAACCCTAACCCTAATCCAAACCTTAACCCTAAAGCTAATCCAAACATTAACCCTAAACCTAACCCTAACCCAAACCCTAACCCTAAACCTAACCCTAACCCAAACCCAAACCCTAAGCCTAACCCTAACCGTAACCCAAACCCTAACCCTAATCCTAAACCAAACCCAAACCATAACCCTAAACCTAACCCTAACCCAAACCCAAACCCAAACCCTAACCCTAACCCTAACCTTAACCCAAACACAACCCGTAAACCTAACCCTAACCCAAACCCTAACCCTAACTAGAACCCAAACCATAACTTTACCCTAAACCTAACTCTAACCCTAAACCTAACCCTAACCCAAACGCACACCCTAACCCTAACCCTAACCCAAACCCTATACCTAACCCTAAACCTAACCCTAACCCAAACCATAACCCTAACCCTAAATGTAACCCTAACCCTTACCCTAACCCTAACCCTAACACTAACCCTAACCCTAACTCTAATACAAACCCACACCCTAACACTATACCTAACCCTAAACCAAACCCAAACCATAACACAAACCTAACACAGAACTTTACACTTACCCTAACCCTAAAACAAACCCAAACCGTAACGCAAAACCTAAGCCTAACATTAACCCAAAACCTAACCCTAACCCTAAACCAAACCCTAACCCTAACCCTAATCCTAACTCAAACCCAAACACTAAACCTAAACCTAACCCTAACCCAAACCCAAACCCTAAACCTAAACCTAACCCTAACCCAAACCTTAACCATAACCAGAATCCAAACTATAACACTATTCCTAAACCTAACCCTAACCCTAAAGCTAAACCTAACCCAAACGCAAACGCTAACCCTAAAACTAACCTTAACCCTAACCGTAACCCTAACACAAACCCTAACCCTAACCCTAACCCTAACCCTAACTCTAATACAAACCCACACCCTAACACTATACCTAACCCTAAACCAAACCCAAACCATAACACAAACCTAACACAGAATTTTACACTAACCCTAACCCTAAAACAAACCCAAACCGTAACGCTAAACCTAAGCCTAACATTAACCCAAACCCTAACCCTAACCCTAACCCAAACCCTAACCCTAACCCTAACCCTAACCCAAACCCAAACACTAACCCTAAGCCTAATCCTAACCCAAACCCAAACCCTAAACCTAAACCTAACCCTAACCCAAACCTTAACCATAACCAGAATCCAAACTATAACACTATTCCTAAACCTAACCCTAACCCTAAAGCTAAACCTAACCCAAACGCAAACGCTAACCCTAAAACTAACCTTAACCCTAACCGTAACCCTAACACAAACCCTAACCCTAACCCTAACCCAAACACTAACCCAAACCCTAACCCTAACCCTAGCCCTAACCCCAACCCTAACCCTAACCCTAATCCAAAACCAAACCCTAACCCTAACCCTAACCCTAACATTAACCCTAATCCTAACGCAAACCAAACCCTAACACTAACCCTAAACCTAAACCTAACCCTAACCCAAACCCAAACCCTAACCCTAACCCTAACTCTAACCCAAACCCTAACCATAACCAGAACACAAACCATAAATCTATCCCTAAACCTAACACTAACCCTAAACCTAACCCTAACCCAAAGTCACACCCTAACCATAAACCTAACCCTAACCCTAACCCAAACCCTAACCCTAACTTTAAACTAAACTTAATCCTAACCCAAACACTAACCTAACCCTAAACCTAACCCTAACACTCACCCTAACCCAAACGGGAACCCTAAACCTAACCCTAACCCTAACTCACACCCTAACCCTAAACCTAACCCTAACCCTAACCCTAATCCTAACCCCAACCCTAACTCAAACCATAACCCTAATCCTAATCGTATCCCTAACCCTAACCCTAACCCTAACCCTAATCCTAAACCTAACCTAACACTAACCCTATACCAAAACCTAACCCTAACCCAAACATTAAACCTAAACCTAACCCTTAACCTAACCCTAAGCCTAAACTTAACCATAACCCAAACATTAACCCTAAACCTAACCCTAACCCTAGCCCAAACACAAACCCTAAATGTAACACTAACACAAACCCTAACCCTAACCCTAACCAAAACCCAAACCCTAAACCTAACCCTAACCCTAACCCAAACATTAACCCTAAACCTAACCCTAACCCAAACCCTAACCCTAAGTCTAACCCTAGCCCAAACCCTAACCCTAAAACTAACCCTAACACAAACGCTAACTCTAACCCAAAACCAAACCCTAACCCTAACACTAAACCTAACCCTAACCGAAACCCTAACCCTATCCCAAACCCAAAAACTAACCCTAAGCCAAATCCTAACCCTAAACCTAACCCTAACCCTAACGGAACCCATAAACCTAACTCTATCCCTAAACACAACCCTAACCCAAACCTTAACCCTAAACCTGACCCTAACCCTAACCCTAAAACCGAACACTAAACCTGAACATAAACCTAACCCTAACACTAACCCTAACCCTAACTCTAATCCAAACCCAAACACTAACCCTATACCTAACCCTAAACCAAACCTAAACCCTAACACTGAACTTAACACTAACCCTAACCCTAACGCAAACCCAAACAATAACCCTAACCATATCCATAACAATAACCCAAACCCTAACACTAACCATAACCCAAACCCTAACCCTAACCCTAACCCTAACCCAAACACAAACCCTAACCCTAACCCTAATCCTAACCCAAACCCAAACCCTAACCCTAACCCTAACCCTAACCCAAACCCTAACCATAACCAGAATCCAAACCGTAACACTATCCCTAAACCTAACCGTAACCCTAAACCTAACCCTAACCCAAACACACAACCTAACCCTAACCCTAAACCTAACCCTAACCCAAACCCTGACACTAACCCTAACCCTAACCTAAACCCTAACTCTAACCCTAACCAAAAGCCTAACTCTAACCCTAACCCTAATCCAAACCCAAACCCTAACCTCACCCTAACCCTAACGGAAACCCTAAACCTAACCCTAACCCTAACTCAAACACTAACCCTAAACCTAACTCCAATCCAAACCCCAACCCTAACCCTAACCCTACCCCTAACAACCTAACCCTAACGCTAACCCTAACCCAAACCCTGACCGTAACACTAACCCTAACCCTAACCCTAACACAAACCCTAACCCTAACCTAACCCTAACTCTAACCCTAACCCTAACTCAAACCCTAACACTAACCCTAATCCTAACCCAAACCCTAACTCTAACCCTAACCCTAACCCAAACCCAAACCCTAACCCTAACTCTAACCCTAACCCAAACCCTAACCCTAACCCTAACCCTAATCCTAACCCTAACCCAAACCCAAAACCTATCCCTAGCCCTAACCCTAACCCTCACCCTAAACCTAACGTAAACCCTAACCCTAACCCTAACCCTAAACCCGAACACTAAACCTGAACATAAACCTAACCCAAACCCTAACCCTAACACTAACCCTAACCCTAACTCTAATTCAAACCCAGACCCTAATCCTATACCTAACCCTAAACCAAACCCAAACCATAACACAGAACTTAACACTAACCCTAACCCTAACCCAAACCCAAACCGTAACCCTAAACCTAAGCCTAACAATAACCCAAACCCTAAACCTAACCCTAACCCAAACCCTAACCCTAACCCTAACCCTAACCCTAACCCAAACCCAAAACTAACACTAACCCTAATCCTAAATGAAAACCAAACCCTAAACCTAACCCTAACCCTAACCCAAACCCTAACCATAACCAGAATCCAAACCATAACACTATCCCTAAACCTAACCCTAACCCTAAACCTAACGCTAACACAAACGCACACCCTAACCCTAACCCTAACCCTAACACAAACCCTAACCCTAACCCTAACCCTAACCCTAACCCAAACCCTATCCCTAACCCTAACCCAAACGCAAACCCTAACCCGAACCCTAACCCTAACCCTAACCCTAACCCTAATCCTAACGCAAACCAAACCCTAATACCAACCCTAACACTAAACCTAACCCTAACCCTAACCCAAAACCAAACCCTAACCCTAAACTTAACCCTAACCCAAACCCTAACCGTAACCAGAACACAAACCATAACTCTATCCCTAAACCTAACCCTAACCCTAAACCTAACCCTAACCCAAATGCACACCCTAACCCTAACCCTAACCCTAACCCTAACCCTAACCCTAACCCTAACCTTAAACTAAACTTAACCCTAACCCACACGCTAACCCTAACCCTAACCCTAACCCTAATCCTAAAACTAACCTTAACTCAAATCCTAAACTTATCGCAAACCCTCACCCTAAACCTAACCTAAACCCTAACCCTAAACCTAACACTAACCCTAACCCAAACTCAAACCCTAATCCTAACAATAACCCTAACCCTAAACCTAACACTCACCCTAACCCAAACGGAAACCCTAAACCTAACCCTAACCCTAACTCAAACCCTAACCCTAACACTAACCCTAACCCTAACCCTAATCCTAACCCTAACCATAACCCAAACCATAACCCTAATCCTAATCGTATCCCTAAACCTATCACTAACCCTAACCCAAACCCAAACCCTAATCCTAACACTAACCTTAACCCTAACACTCACCCTAACCCAAACGGAAACCCTAACCCTAACCCTAACCCTAACCCTAACACTCACCCTTATCCAAACGGAAAGCCTAAACCGAACGCTAACCCTAACTCAAACTCTAACCCTAACCCTAACTCTAATACAAACCCTAAACCTAACCCTAATCCTAACCCCAACCCTAACCAAAACCATAACCCTAATCCTAATCGTAACCCTAAAACTAAACCTAACCCTAACCCAAACACTAACCCTAACCCTAACCCTAAACCTAACCCTAACCCTAATTCTGACCCTAACCCTAACCCTAACCATACCATAACCCATCCCCTAATCCCAGGTTAGCCTTGAACTGATAATCCTCCTGCCTCACCCCCAAGAGTTGAGTTGTACTTTTTTAAGAGCAAAGATTGGATTCAGCAACAATGAAAAAGGAAAATATTTTCCCTCATAGAAAACGATGTCCAAAGTAGCTTTCTGATTCAAATGTAGCTTATAGTACTTAAGAATCCAATATCAATAATATGGTAATTTCTAGAAAGAATGAGGTTGGTTATTTATGTAACCATGCGCAATCCTTTCAAGAGCTGCAGGACTGGGAAGCAACCTTGGCATGACTTGACCAGGGGAGGAGCACCTGCTCTGAAGCTATGATAGACAGGCAGAGCTCTGCAAGTGAGTGCTGAGTGCTATTGGTCAGTCTCCTGTCATTGGTGTCTGATGTGGGCAGGAGTGCTGAGGTCACAAAATCTTGGACTAAGATTCTGGAACTCCAAGAGGCAGTGACCAGGCAAACATTGTTTAGGGTGTTGCTAGGTGAAAAAGCCCTCTCAGATGAGTTGCTGAAACACAGAGGTTTCTTGGTGGTAGGCTCTAGTGTTTGGGTGACCAGTTTGGAGAGATTTAGTTGACTTTAGGTCAAAGATCTAGTGATTGACAAAAAGAAGCAGCCAGGAGAAGATGGGAGGAGGAGGGGAGAAGGTGGTGTGGCCTGCTGGCCATGCCCAGGCCCTCCACATAAAGGACCTCTACTACTAACCCTAATTGCCTACCTGTACTAACCCTAATGCTAACCCTAACCCTAACCCTAACCCTAATCCTAAACCTAACCTAACACTAACCCTATACTTAACCCTAACCCTAACCCAAACATTAAACCTAAACCTAACCCTAACAATAACCCTAAACCTAAACCTAACCATAACCCAAATGTTAACCCTAAACCTAACCCTAACCCTAGCCCAAACCCTAGCGCTAAACCAAACACTGACACAAACCCTAACCCTAACCCTAACCCTAACCCAAACCCAAACCCTAACACTAACCCTAACCCTAACCCAAACCCTAACTCTAAAGCTAACACAAACATTAACCCTAACCCTAACCCTAACCCAAACCCTAACCCTAAACCTAACCCTAGCCCAAACCCTAAACCTAAACCTAACCCTAACACAAACCCTAACCCTAACCCAAACCCCAACCCTAACCCTAACCCTAACCCTATCCCAAAATCTAACCGTAACCCTAACCCTACCCTAACCCTAACCCTAAACCTAACACTAAGCCCAACCCTAACCCTAACCCTAAACCTAAGACTAACAATAATCCAAACCCTAACCCTAATCCTAACTATAACCGAAACCCTAACCCTAAACCTAAACCTAACCCGAACCAAAACCCTAACCCTAAACCTAACCCTAACACAAAACCTAACCCTAACCCTAACCCTAACCCAAACCCAAAGCCTAACCCTAACCCTACTCCTAACCCATACCCTAACCGTAACCCTAACACTAACCCTAACCCTAACCCAAACACTAACCCTAAACCTAACCCTAACCCTAACCCAAACATTAACCCTAAACCTAACCCTAAGCCAAACCCTAACCCTAAACGTAACCCTAACCCAAACCCTAACCCTATCCCAAACCCAAACACTAACCCTAAGCCTAATCCTAACCCTAACCCTAACCCTAACCCTAACCCTAACCGAACCCATAAACCCAACCCTATCCCTAAACACAACCCTAACCCAAACCTTAACCCTCAACCTGACCCTAACACTAACCCTAACCCTAACCCTAACCCTAACCCTAAACCCGAACACTAAACCTGAACATAAACCTAACCCAAACCCTAACCCTAACACTAACCCTAACCCTAACTCTAATCCAAACCCACACCCTAACCGTATACCTAACACTAAACCAAACCCAAACCCTAACACAGAACTTAACACTAACCCTAACCCTAACCCAAACCCAAACCGTAACCCTAAACCTAAGCCTAACAATAACCAAAACCCTAACCCTAACCCTAACAAAAAACCCTAACCCTAACCCTAACCCTAACCCAAACCCAAACATTAACACTAACCCTAATCCTAACCCAAACCCAAACACTAAACCTAACCCTAACCCTAACCCAAAATCTAACCATAACCAGAATCCAAACGATAACACTATCCCTAAATCTAAGCCTAAACCTAACCCTAACCTAAACCCTAACACTAACCCTAACCCTAACTCTAACCCTAACCCTAAACCAAACCCAAACCCTAACCCTAAACCTAACCCAAACCCTAACCCTAACCCTAACCCAAACGCAAACCCTAACCCTAACCCTAACCCTAACCCTAATCCTAACGAAAACCAAACCCTAATACTAACCCTAACCCTAACCCTAACCCTAACCCTAACCCTAATCCAAATCCAAACCCTAAACCTAACCCTAACCCAAACCCTAACCATAACCAGAACCCAAACCATAACTCTATCCCTAAACATAACCCTTACCCTAAACCTAACCCTCACCCAAACCCAAACCCTAACCCTAACCCTAACGCTAACCCTAACCCAAACCCTAACCCTAACCTTAAACTAAACTTAAACATAACCCAAACGCTAACCCTAATCCTAACCCTAACCCAAACCCTAACCCGATCGCAAAACCTAACCCTAAACCTAAGCCTAACCCAAATCCTAACCCTAACCCCAACTCTAACCCTAAACAAAACCCAAACCGAAACCCTAACCCTAACCCTAACCTAAACCCTAACCCTAAACCTAACAGTAACCCTAACCCAAACCCAAACCCTAACCCTAACACTAACCCGAGCCCTAAACCTAACCGTCACCCTAACCCAAACGCAAACCCTAAACCTAACCCTAACCCTCACCCAAACCCTAACCCTAACGCTAACTCTAACCCAAACCCTATCCCTAACCCTATTCCTAACCCTAACCCTAACCCTAACTCTAACCCAAACCCTAACCCTAACCTTAACCCTAACCCTAACCCTAACCCTAACCCAATCACTAATCCTAACCCTAACACTAATCCTAACCCAAATTTTAACCCTAAACCTAACCCTAACCCTAACCCTCACCCTAACTCTAACCCAAACCCTAACACTAACCCTAACCCTGACCCAAACAATAACTCTAACCCTAACCCTAACACAAACCCAAACCTTAACCCTAACCCTAAACCTAACCCAAACCCTAGCCCTAACCTTAACCCAAACCCAAACCCTAACCCAAACCGTAACCCTAAAACTAACCCTAACCCTAACATTAATCCTATCGCAAAACAAACCCTAACACTAACCCTAACCCTAACCCTAACCCTAAGCCAAACCCAAACCCTAACCCTAACCCTAACCCAAACCATAATCCTAATCTTAACCCTAACCCTAACCCAAAACCTAACCTTAACCCTAACAATAACCCTAACACAAACCCTAACCCTAACCCTAAACCTAACACAAACCCTAACATTAACACTAACCCAAACCCAAACCCTAATCCTAAACCTAATCCAAACTCAAACCGTCAACCTAACTCTAACCCTAACCCTAACCCAAACCCTAAATCTAAACTTATCCCTAACCCTAACTTTATCCCTATTAATAAACCTAACACTAACCCTAACCCTAAACCCAACCCAAACCTTTACTCTAAACCTAACCCTAACCTAACCTTAACCCTAAACCTAAACCTAACCCTAACCCTAAACCTAAAACTAACCCAAACACAAACCCTAAACCCAACACTAACCCAAACCCAAACACTAACCCTAACCCAAACACTAACCCTAACCCTAATCTTAACCCAAACCCTAACCCTAAACCTAACACAAACCCTAACCCTAACCCTAACACTAAACCTAACTGTAACCCTAAACCAAACCAAACCCTAACCCTAACCCTATCCCTAACCCCAACACTAACCCTAACCCTAACCCTAACCCAAACCCCAACCCTAACCCTACCCTAACCCAAAGCATAACCTTAACCTTAACCCTAACACTAACCCAAACCCAAACCCAAACACAAATCCTAATCCTAACCCTAATCCAAACCCAAACCCTAACACTAACCCTAACCCTGACCCTAACCCAACTCCTTACTCTAACCTTAACCCTATCCCTAACCCTAAACCTATTCCTAACCCTTACCCTAAGCCTTAACCTAAGACTAACCCAAACACTAACCCTAACCCTAACCCTAAGCCTAACCACTAACACCAACCCTAACATTAACCCTAACCCTAAAGCTAAACCTAACCCTAACCCAAACAATAACCCTAACCTTAACCCTAACCCTAACCCTAAACCTAACTCAAACCCTAACCCTAACCCTAACCCAAACACTAAACCTAACCCTAACCCAAACCCTAACCCTAACCCTAACCCAAACCAAAACCTAACCTTAACCCTAACCCTAACTCTAACCCAAGACCTAACCCTAACCCTAAACTTAACACTAACACAAACACTAACCCTAACCCTAAGCCTAACCTCTAACCCCTAACCCTACCCCAAACCCTAACCCTAAACCTAAACCTAACCCTAACACAAACCCTAATCCTAACCTTAACCCTAACCCTAACCCTAAACCTAACCCTAACCCAAACCCTAACCCTAACTCTAACCCTAAACCTAAGCATAACCCAAACCCAAACACTAACCCTAAGCCTGAACTTAACCCTAACCCTAAACCTAAACCTAACCCAAACCCTAAACCTAACCCTAAACCTAAACCTAACCCTAACACAAACACTAACCCTAACCTTAACCCTAACCCTAATCCTAAACCTAACTCAAACCCTAACCCTAACCCTAACCCAAAAACTAAACCTAAGCCTAAACCAAACCCTAACCCTAACCCTAACCCTAAACCTAAACTTAACCCTAACTCAAACCCTAAACCTAACCCTAACCCAAATCAAACCCTAACCCTAACACTAACCCTAACTCTAACCCAAACCTAATCCTAACCCTAAACCTAACCCTAACCCAAACACTAACCCTAACCCTAAGCCTAACCTCTAACCCCTAACCGTACCCCTAACCCTAAACCTAAACCTAAACCTAACCCTAACACAAACCCTAATCCTAACCTTAACCTTAACCCTAACCCTAATCCTAACCCTTTCCCTAATCCTAACCCTAAACCAAACCCTAAACCTAACCCTAACCCTAACCCTAACCGAAACCCAAGCCCTAACCATGACCCTAACCCAACCCTATCCCTAACCTGAACGAAAACACTAACACTAACCCTAACCCTAACCCAAACGCTAAACCTAACCCTAACCCTAACCCTAACCCAAACCCTAACTTTAACGCTAACCCTAACTATAACACTAAACCTAACCCGAACCCAACGGCTAAACCTAACACTAATCGTAAGCCTAACCCAAACCCTAACCCTAAACCTAATCCTAACCTTAACCTTAACCCTAACCCTAATCCTAACCCTTTCCCTAATCCTAACCCTAAACCAAACCCTAAACCTAACCCTAACCCTAACCCTAACCCAAACCCAAGCCCTAACCATGACCCTAACAAAACCCTATCCCTAACCTGAACGAAAACCCTAACACTAACCCTAACCCTAACCCAAACGCTAAAACTAACCCTAACCCTAAACCTAACCCAAAACCTAACTTTAACCCTAACCCTAATTATAACACTAAACCTAACCCTAACCCAACGGCTAAACCTAACACTAATCCTAAGCCTAACCCAAACCCTAACCCTAACCCTAACCCTAACCCTAACCCAAACCCTAACCCTAATCCTAATCCTAACACTAACCCTAACACTAACCCAAACCCTAACTCCAAACCAAACCCTAACCCTAAACCTAACCCTAACCCTCACCCAAACCCTAAGCCTAATCGAATCCCTAACCCTAAATCTAACCCCAACACTAACCCTAACCCTAACAATAACCCAAACCCCAACCCTACCTCTAACCCTAACCTTAACCCTAACAGTAACCCAAACCCAAACCCGAACCCTAACCCTAACCTTAACACTAAACCTAACCCAAACCCAAACCCTAATCCTAACCCTAATCCAAACCTAAACCCTAACACTAACCCTAACCCTGACCCTAACCCAAACCCTAAATCTAACCTTAACCCTAACCCTAATCCTAAACCTATTCCTAACCCTAAACATAACCATAACCTAACCCTAAAACAAACCCTTAACTTAACCCTAACCCTAAACCAAAACCTAAGCCTAAACCTAAACTTAACCCTAACCCTAACCCTAACCCTAACACAAACCCTAACCCTAATCCTGACCCTAATCCTAACACTAAAACTAACTCTAATCCTAACCCAAACCAAACCCTAACCCTAACCCTATCCCTAACCCAAACCCTAAACCTAACCATTACACTAACCCTAACCCTAACCCTAACACTAAACCTAACTCTAACCCTAACCCAAACCAAAGCCTAACTCTAACCCTATCCCTAACCCCAACACTAACCCTAACCCAAACCCTAATCCTAACCCTAACACTAAACCTAAACCTAAGACTAACCCAAATCAAAACACTAAATCTAAGCCTAAACCTAACCCTAAACGTAACCCTAAACCTAAGACAAACCCTAACCCTAACCCTAACCCTAACCCAAACACTAACCCTAACCCTAAGCCTACCTCCTAACCCCAAGCCTAACATTAACGCTAAGCCTAAACCTAAATCTAACCCTAACCCAAACACTAACCATAACCTTAACCCTAACCCTAACCCTAAACCTAACTCAAACCCTAACCCTAACCCTAAACCAAACACTATCCCTAACCCTAAGCCTAACCCCTAACCCCTAACCCTAAACCTAATCATAAGCCTAAACCTAATCCTAACCACAACCCTAACCCTAACCCTAACCCAAACCAAACGCTAACCCTCACCCTAAACCTAACTCTAACCCAAGACCTAACACTATCGCTAAACTTAACCCTAACCCAAACACTAACCCTAACCGTAAGCCTAACCTCTAACCCCTAACCCTACCCTAACCCTAACCCTAAACCTAAACCTAACCCTAACACAAACCCTAATCCTAAACTTAACCCTAACCCAAACCCTAAACCTAACCCTAACCCTAAACCTAAGCCTAACCCAAAAAAAAAATACTAAACCTAAGCCTAAACTTAACCCTAAACCTAAACCTAAACCTAAGCCAAACCCTAACCCTAACCCTAACGCAGACACTAACCCTAACCCTAACCCTTAGCCTAACCCCTAACCCCAACCCTAACATTAACCCTAACCCTAAACCTAAACCTAACCCTACCCCAAACACTAACTCTAACCTTAACCCTAACCCTAAACCTAACCCAAACCCTAACCCTAACCCTAACCCAAAAAAAAACCCTAACCCTAAGCCTAACCCCTAACCCCTAACATTAACCGTAAACCTAACACTACACAAAACCCTAACTCTAACCTTAACCGAAACCCTTACCCAATCCAAACCCTAACCCTAACCCTAACCCTAAACCAAACCCTAACCAAAACCATAACCCTAACCCTAACCCTAACACTAAACCTAACCCTAACCGAAATCCTAACCCTATCCCAAACCCAAAAACTAACCCTAACCCTATTCCTAACCCTAACCCTAACCCTAACTCTAACCCAAACCCTAACCCTAACCCTAACCCTAACCCTAACCCTAACCCTAACCCAATCCCTAATCCTAACCCTAACACTAACCCTAACCCAAATTTTAACCCTAAACCTAACCCTAACCCTAACCCTAACCCTAACTCTAACCCAAACCCTAACACTAACCCTAACCCTGACCCAAACAATAACTCTAACCCTAACCCTAACCCAAACCCAAACCTTAACCCTAACCCTAAACCTAACCCAAACCCTAGCCCTAACCTTAACCCAAACCCAAACCCTAACCCAAACCGTAACCCTAAAACTAACCCTAACCCTAACATTAATCCTATCGCAAAACAAACCCTAACACTAACCCTAACCCTAACCCTAACCCTAAGCCAAACCCAAACCCTAACCCTAACCCTAACCCAAACCATAATCCTCATCTTAACCCTAACCCTAACCCAAAACCTAACCTTAACCCTAACAATAACCCTAACACAAACCCTAACCCTAACAATAAAACCTAACACAAACCCTAACATTAACACTAACCCAAACCCAAACCCTAATCCTAAACCTAATCCAAACTCAAACCGTCAACCTAACTCTAACCCTAACCCTAACCCAAACCCTAAATCTAAACTTATCCCTAACCCTAACTTTATCCCTATTAATAAACCTAACACTAACCCTAACCCTAACCCCAACCCAAACCGTTACTCTAAACCTAACCCTAACCTAACCTTAACCCTAAACCTAAACCTAACCCTAAACCTAAACCTAAACCTAACCCAAACACTAACCCTAACCCTAACTCTAACCCAAACCCAAACACTAACCCTAACCCAAACACTAACCCTAACCCTAATCTTAACCCAAACCCTAACCCTAAACCTAACACAAACCCTAACCCTAACCCTAACACTAAACCTAACTGTAACCCTAAACCAAACCAAACCCTAACCCTAACCCTATCCCTAACCCCAACACTAACCCTAACACTAACCCTAACCCAAACCCCAACCCTAACCCTACCCTAACCCAAAGCATAACCTTAACCTTAACCCTAACACTAACCCAAACCCAAACCCAAACACAAATCCTAATCCTAACCCTAATCCAAACCCAAACCCTAACACTAACCCTAACCCTGACCCTAACCCAAATCCTAACTCTAACCTTAACCCTAACCCTAACCCTAAACCTATTCCTAACCCTAACCCTAAACCTAAACCTAAGACTAACCCAAACACTAACCCTAACCCTAACCCTAAGCCTAACCACTAACACCAACCCTAACATTAACCCTAACCCTAAGGCTAAGCCTAACCCTAACCCAAACAATAACCCTAACCTTAACCCTAACCCTAACCCTAAACCTAACTCAAACCCTAACCCTAACCCTAACCCAAACACTAAACCTAACCCTAACCCAAACCCTAACCCTAACCCTAACCCAAACCAAAACCTAACCTAAACCCTTACCCTAACTCTAACCCAAGACCTAACCCTAACCCTAAACTTAACACTAACACAAACACTAACCCTAACCCTAAGCCTAACCTCTAACCCCTAACCCTACCCCAAACCCTAACCCTAAACCTAAACCTAACCCTAACACAAACCCTAATCCTAACCTTAACCCTAACCCTAACCCTAAACCTAACCCTAACCCAAACCCTAACCCTAACTCTAACCCTAAACCTAAGCATAACCCAAACCCAAACACTAACCCTAAGCCTGAACTTAACCCTAACCCTAAACCTAAACCTAACCCAAACCCTAAACCTAACCCTAAACCTAAACCTAACCCTAACACAAACACTAACCCTAACCTTAACCCTAACCCTAATCCTAAACCTAACTCAAACCCTAACCCTAACCCTAACCCAAAAACTAAACCTAAGCCTAAACCAAACCCTAACCCTAACCCTAACCCTAAACCTAAACTTAACCCTAACTCAAACCCTAAACCTAACCCTAACCCAAATCAAACCCTAACCCTAACACTAACCCTAACTCTAACCCAAACCTAATCCTAACCCTAAACCTAACCCTAACCCAAACACTAACCCTAACCCTAAGCCTAACCTCTAACCCCTAACCCTACCCCTAACCCTAAACCTAAACCTAAACCTAACCCTAACACAAACCATAATCCTAACCTTAACCTTAACCCTAACCCTAATCCTAACACTTTCCCTAATCCTAACCCTAAACCAAACCCTAAACCTAACCCTAACCCTAACCCTAACCGAAACCCAAGCCCTAACCATGACCCTAACCCAACCCTATCCCTAACCTGAACGAAAACCCTAACACTAACCCTAACCCTAACCCAAACACTAAAACTAACCCTAACCCTAAACCTAACCCAAACCCTAACTTTAACGCTAACCCTAACTATAACACTAAACCTAACCCGAACCCAACGGCTAAACCTAACACTAATCGTAAGCCTAACCCAAACCCTAACACTAAACCTAATCCTAACCTTAACCTTAACCCTAACCCTAATCCTAACCCTTTCCCTAATCCTAACCCTAAACCAAACCCTAAACCTAACCCTAACCCTAACACTAACCCAAACCCAAGCCCTAACCATGACCCTAACCCAACCCTATCCCTAACCTGAACGAAAACCCTAACACTAACCCTAACCCTAACCCAAACGCTAAAACTAACCCTAACCCTAAACCTAACCCAAACCCTAACTTTAACCCTAACCCTAATTATAACACTAAACCTAACCCTAACCCAACGGCTAAACCTAACACTAATCCTAAGCCTAACCCAAACCCTAACCCTAACCCTAACCCTAACCCTAACCCAAACCCTAACCCTAATCCTAATCCTAACACTAACCCTAACACTAACCCAAACCCTAACTCCAAACCAAACCCTAACCCTAAACCTAACCCTAACCCTCACCCAAACCCTAAGCCTAATCGAATCCCTAACCCTAAATCTAACCCCAACACTAACCCTAACCCTAACAATAACCCAAACCCCAACCCTACCTCTAACCCTAACCTTAACCCTAACACTAACCCAAACCCAAACCCGAACCCTAACCCTAACCTTAACACTAAACCTAACCCAAACCCAAACCCTAATCCTAACCCTAATCCAAACCTAAACCCTAACACTAACCCTAACCCTGACCCTAACCCAAACCCTAAATCTAACCTTAACCCTAACCCTAATCCTAAACCTATTCCTAACCCTAAACATAACCATAACCTAACCCTAAAACAAACCCTTAACTTAACCCTAACCCTAAACCAAAACCTAAGCCTAAACCTAAACTTAACCCTAACCCTAACCCTAACCCTAACACAAACCCTAACCCTAATCCTGACCCTAATCCTAACACTAAAACTAACTCTAATCCTAACCCAAACCAAACCCTAACCCTAACCCTATCCCTAACCCAAACCCTAAACCTAACCATTACACTAACCCTAACCCTAACCCTAACACTAAACCTAACTCTAACCCTAACCCAAACCAAAGCCTAACTCTAACCCTATCCCTAACCCCAACACTAACCCTAACCCAAACCCTAATCCTAACCCTAACACTAAACCTAAACCTAAGACTAACCCAAATCAAAACACTAACCCTAAGCCTAAACTTAACCCTAAACCTAACCCTAAACCTAAGCCAAACCCTAACCCTAACCCTAACCCTAACCCAAACACTAACCCTAACCCTAAGCCTAACTCCTAACCCCAACCCTAACATTAACCCTAACCCTAAACCTAAATCTAACCCTAACCCAAACACTAACCATAACCTTAACCCTAACCCTAACCCTAAACCTAACTCAAACCCTAACCCTAACCCTAAACCAAACACTATCCCTAACCCTAAGCCTAACCCCTAACCCCTAACCCTAAACCTAATCATAAGCCTAAACCTAATCCTAACCACAACCCTAACCCTAACCCTAACCCAAACCAAACGCTAACCCTCACCCTAAACCTAACTCTAACCCAAGACCTAACACTATCCCTAAACTTAACCCTAACCCAAACACTAACCCTAACCGTAAGCCTAACCTCTAACCCCTAACCCTACCCTAACCCTAACCCTAAACCTAAACCTAACCCCAACACAAACCCTAATCCTAAACATAACCCTAACCCAAACCCCAAACCTAACCCTAACCCTAAACCTAAGCCTAACCCAAAAAAAAATACTAAACCTAAGCCTAAACTTAACCCTAAACCTAAACCTAAACCTAAGCCAAACCCTAACCCTAACCCTAACGCAGACACTAACCCTAACCCTAACCCTTAGCCTAACCCCTAACCCCAACCCTAACATTAACCCTAACCCTAAACCTAAACCTAACCCTAACCCAAACACTAACTCTAACCTTAACCCTAACCCTAAACCTAACCCAAACCCTAACCCTAACCCTAACCCAAAAACTAACCCTAACCCTAAGCCTAACCCCTAACCCCTAACATTAACCGTAAACCTAACACTACACAAAACCCTAACTCTAACCTTAACCGTAACCCTTACCCAATCCAAACCCTAACCCTAACCCTAACCATAAACCAAACCCTAACCAAAACCATAACCCTAACCCTAACCCTAACCCTAACCCTAACACTAAACCTAACCCTAACCGAAACCCTAACCCTATCCAAAACCCAAAAACTAACCCTAACCCTATTCCTAACCCTAACCCTTTCCCTAATCCTAACCCTAAACCAAACCCTAAACCTAACCCTAACCCTAACCCTAACCGAAACCCAAGCCCTAACCATGACCCTAACCCAACCCTATCCCTAACCTGAACGAAAACCCTAACACTAACCCTAACCCTAACCCAAACACTAAAACTAACCCTATCCCTAAACCTAACCCAAACCCTAACTTTAACGCTAACCCTAACTATAACACTAAACCTAACCCGAACCCAACGGCTAAACCTAACACTAATCGTAAGCCTAACCCAAACCCTAACCCTAAACCTAATCCTAACCTTAACCTTAACCCTAACCCTAATCCTAACCCTTTCCCTAATCCTAACCCTAAACCAAACCCTAAACCTAACCCTAACCCTAACACTAACCCAAACCCAAGCCCTAACCATGACCCTAACCCAACCCTATCCCTAACCTGAACGAAAACCCTAACACTAACCCTAACCCTAACCCAAACGCTAAAACTAACCCTAACCCTAAACCTAACCCAAACCCTAACTTTAACCCTAACCCTAATTATAACACTAAACCTAACCCTAACCCAACGGCTAAACCTAACACTAATCCTAAGCCTAACCCAAACCCTAACCCTAACCCTAACCCTAACCCTAACCCAAACCCTAACCCTAATCCTAATCCTAACACTAACCCTAACACTAACCCAAACCCTAACTCCAAACCAAACCCTAACCCTAAACCTAACCCTAACCCTCACCCAAACCCTAAGCCTAATCGAATCCCTAACCCTAAATCTAACCCCAACACTAACCCTAACCCTAACAATAACCCAAACCCCAACCCTACCTCTAACCCTAACCTTAACCCTAACACTAACCCAAACCCAAACCCGAACCCTAACCCTAACCTTAACACTAAACCTAACCCAAACCCAAACCCTAATCCTAACCCTAATCCAAACCTAAACCCTAACACTAACCCTAACCCTGACCCTAACCCAAACCCTAAATCTAACCTTAACCCTAACCCTAATCCTAAACCTATTCCTAACCCTAAACATAACCATAACCTAACCCTAAAACAAACCCTTAACTTAACCCTAACCCTAAACCAAAACCTAAGCCTAAACCTAAACTTAACCCTAACCCTAACCCTAACCCTAACACAAACCCTAACCCTAATCCTGACCCTAATCCTAACACTAAAACTAACTCTAATCCTAACCCAAACCAAACCCTAACCCTAACCCTATCCCTAACCCAAACCCTAAACCTAACCATTACACTAACCCTAACCCTAACCCTAACACTAAACCTAACTCTAACCCTAACCCAAACCAAAGCCTAACTCTAACCCTATCCCTAACCCCAACACTAAACCTAACCCAAACCCTAATCCTAACCCTAACACTAAACCTAAACCTAAGACTAACCCAAATCAAAACACTAACCCTAAGCCTAAACTTAACCCTAAACCTAACCCTAAACCTAAGCCAAACCCTAACCCTAACCCTAACCCTAACCCAAACACTAACCCTAACCCTAAGCCTAACTCCTAACCCCAACCCTAACATTAACCCTAACCCTAAACCTAAATCTAACCCTAACCCAAACACTAACCATAACCTTAACCCTAACCCTAACCCTAAACCTAACTCAATCCCTAACCCTAACCCTAAACCAAACACTATCCCTAACCCTAAGCCTAACCCCTAACCCCTAACCCTAAACCTAATCATAAGCCTAAACCTAATCCTAACCACAACCCTAACCCTAACCCTAACCCAAACCAAACGCTAACCCTCACCCTAAACCTAACTCTAACCCAAGACCTAACACTATCCCTAAACTTAACCCTAACCCAAACACTAACCCTAACCGTAAGCCTAACCTCTAACCCCTAACCCTACCCTAACCCTAACCCTAAACCTAAACCTAACCCTAACACAAACCCTAATCCTAAACTTAACCCTAACCCAAACCCTAAACCTAACCCTAACCCTAAACCTAAGCCTAACCCCAAAAAAAATACTAAACCTAAGCCTAAACTTAACCCTAAACCTAAACCTAAACCTAAGCCAAACCCTAACCCTAACCCTAACGCAGACACTAACCCTAACCCTAACCCTTAGCCTAACCCCTAACCCCAACCCTAACATTAACCCTAACCCTAAACCTAAACCTAACCCTAACCCAAACACTAACTCTAACCTTAACCCTAACCCTAAACCTAACCCAAACCCTAACCCT
>JAJHUQ010000036.1:9610000-9615000 GCA_035773235.1 Eospalax fontanierii | reverse complement strand
ACATTAACCCTAACCCTAAACCTAAACCTAACCCTAACCCAAACACTAACTCTAACCTTAACCCTAACCCTAAACCTAACCCAAACCCTAACCCTAACCCTAACCCAAAAACTAACCCTAACCCTAAGCCTAACCCCTAACCCCTAACATTAACCGTAAACCTAACACTACACAAAACCCTAACTCTAACCTTAACCGTAACCCTTACCCAATCCAAACCCTAACCCTAACCCTAACCCTAAACCAAACCCTAACCAAAACCATAACCCTAACCCTAACCCTAACCCTAACACTAAACCTAACCCTAACCGAAACCCTAACCCTATCCCAAACCCAAAAACTAACCCTAAGCCAAATCCTAACCCTAAACCTAACCCTAACTCTAACGGAATCCATAAACCTAACTCTATCCCTAAACACAACCCTAACTCAAACCTTAACCCTAAACCTGACCCTAACCCTAACCCTAAAACCGAACACTAAACCTGAACATAAACCTAACCCTAACACTAACCCTACCCCTAACTCTAATCCAAACCCAAACACTAACCCTATACCTAACCCTAAACCAAACCTAAACCCTAACACTGAACTTAACACTAACCCTAACCCTAACGCAAACCCAAACAATAACCCTAACCATATCCTTAACAATAACCCAAAGCCTAACACTAACCATAACCCAAACCCTAACCCTAACCCTAACCCTAACCCAAACACAAACCCTAACCCTAACCCTAATCCTAACCCAAACCCAAACCCTAACCCTAACCCTAAACCTAACCCAAACCCTAACCATAACCAGAATCCAAACCGTAACACTATCCCTAAACCTAACCCTAACCCTAAACCTAACCCTAACCCAAACACACAACCTAACCCTAACCCTAACCTAAACCCTGACACTAACCCTAACCCTAACCTAAACCCTAACCCTAACCCTAACCAAAACCCTAACTCTAACCCTAACCCTAATCCAAACCCAAACCCTAACCTCACCCTAAACCTAACGGAAACCCTAAACCTAACCCCAACCCTAACTCAAACCCTAACTCTAACCCTAACTCTAATCCAAACCCTAACCCTTACCCTAACCCTTCCCCTAACAACCTAACCCTAACACTAACCCTAACCGAAACCCTGACCGTAACACTAACCCTAACCCTAACCCTAACACAAACCCTAACCCTAACCTAACCCTAACCCTAACCCTAACACTAACCCAAACCCTAACACTAACCCTAATCCTAACCCAAACCCTAACTCTAACCCTAACCCTAACCCAAACCCAAACCCTAACCCTAACCCTAACCCTAACCCAAACCCTAACCCTAACCCTAACCCTAACCCTAACCCTAACCCAAACCCAAACCCTATCCCTAACCCTAACCCTAACCCTCACCCTAAACCTAACGTAAACCCTAACCCTAAACCCGAACACTAAACCTGAACATAAACCTAACCCAAACCCTAACCCTAACATTAACCCTAACCCTAACTCTAATCCAAACCCAGACCCTAACCCTATACCTAACCCTAAACCAAACCCAAACCATAACACAGAACTTAACACTAACCCAAACCCAAACCGTAACCCTAAACCTAAGCCTAACAATAACCCAAACCCTAAACCTAACCCTAACCCAAACCCTAACCCTAACCCTAACCCTAACCCTAACCCAAACCCAAACACTAACACTAACCCTAATCCTAACCGAAAACCAAACCCTAAACCTAACCCTAACCCTAACCCAAACCCTAACCATAACCAGAATCCAAACCATAACACTATCCCTAAACCTAACCCTAACCCTAAACCTAACGGTAACACAAATGCACACCCTAACCCTAACCCTAACCCTAACACAAACCCTAATCCTAACCCTAACCCTAACCCTAAACCTAACCCAAACCCTATCCCTAACCCTAACCCAAACGCAAACCCTAACACGAACCCTAACCCTAACCCTAACCCTAACCCTAATCCTAACGCAAACCAAACCCTAATACCAACCCTAACACTAAACCTAACCCTAACCCAAACCCAAACCCTAACCCTAAACTTAACCCTAACCCAAACCCTAACCGTAACCAGAACACAAACCATAACTCTATCCCTAAACCTAACCCTAACCCTAAACCTAACCCTAACCCAAATGCACACCCTAACCCTAACCCTAACCCTAACCCTAACCCTAACCCTAACCCTAAACCTAACGCTAACACAAACGCACACCCTAACTCTAACCCTAACCCTAACACAAACCCTAACCCTAACCCTAACCCTAACCCTAACCCTAACAATAACCCTAACCCTAACCCTAACCCTAATCCTAAACCTAAACTTAACTCAAATCCTAAACTTATCGCAAACCCTCACCCTAAACCTAACCTAAACCCTAACCCTAAACCTAACACTAACCCTAACCCAAACTCAAACCCTAATCCTAACAATAACCCTAACCCTAAACCTAACACTCACCCTAACCCAAACGGAAACCCTAAACCCAACCCTAACCCTAACTCAAACCCTAACCCTAACACTAACCCTAACCCTAACCCTAATCATAACCCTAACCATAACCCAAACCATAACGCTAATCCTAATCGTATCCCTAAACCTAAGACTAACCCTAACTCAAACCCAAACCCTAATCCTAACACTAACCTTAACCCTAACACTCACCCTAACCCAAACGGAAACCCTAACCCTAACCCTAACCCTAACCCAAACCCTAACCCTAAACCTAACCCTAACCTAAACCCAAACCCCATCCCTAACCCTACCCCTAACCCTAACACTCACCCTAACCTAAACCCAAAGCCTAAACCAAACCCTAACCCTAACTCAAACTCTAACCCTAACCCTAACTCTAATACAAACCCTAGACCTAACCCTAATCCTAACACCAACCCTAACCAAAACCATAACCCTAATCCTAATCGTAACCCTAAAACTAAACCTAACCCTAACCCAAACACTAACCCTAACCCTAACCCTAAACCTAACCCTAACCCTAATTCTAACCCTAACCCTAACCCTAACCATAACCATAACCCATCCCCTAATCCCAGGTTAGCCTTGAACTGATAATCCTCCTGCCTCACCCCCAAGAGTTGAGTTGTACTTTTTTAAGAGCAAAGATTGGATTCAGCAACAATGAAAAAGGAAAATATTTTCCCTCATAGAAAACGATGTCCAAAGTAGCTTTCTGATTCAAATGTAGCTTATAGTACTTAAGAATCCAATATCAATAATATGGTAATTTCTAGAAAGAATGAGGTTGGTTATTTATGTAACCAAGCGCAATCCTTTCAAGAGCTGCAGGACTGGGAAGCAACCTTGGCATGACTTGACCAGGGGAGGAGCACCTGCTCTGAAGCTATGATAGACAGGCAGAGCTCTGCAAGTGAGTGCTGAGTGCTATTGGTCAGTCTCCTGTCATTGGTGTCTGATGTGGGCAGGAGTGCTGAGGTCACAAAATCTTGGACTAAGATTCTGGAACTCCAAGAGGCAGTGACCAGGCAAACATTGTTTAGGGTGTTGCTAGGTGACAAAGCCCTCTCAGATGAGTTGCTGAAACACAGAGGTTTCTTGGTGGTAGGCTCTAGTGTTTGGGTGACCAGTTTGGAGAGATTTAGTTGACTTTAGGTCAAAGATCTAGTGATTGACAAAAAGAAGCAGCCAGGAGTAGATGGGAGGAGGAGGGGAGAAGGTGGTGTGGCCTGCTAGCCATGCCCAGGCCCTCCACATAAAGGACCTCTACTACTAACCCTAATTGCCTACCTCTACTAACCCTAATGCTAACCCTAACCCTAACCCTAACCCTAATCCTAAACCTAACCTAACACTAACCCTATACTTAACCCTAACCCTAACCCAAACATTAAACCTAAACCTAACCCTAAAAATAACCCTAAACCTAAACCTAACCATAACCCAAACGTTAACCCTAAACCTAACCCTAACCCTAGCCCAAACCCTAGCGCTAAACCAAACACTGACACAAACCCTAACCCTAACGCTAACCCTAACCCAAACCCAAACCCTAACACTAACCCTAACCCTAACCCAAACCCTAACTCTAAAGCTAACACAAACATTAACCCTAAAACTAACCCTAACCCAAACCCTAACCCTAAACCTAACCCTAGCCCAAACCCTAAACCTAAACCTAACCCTAACACAAACCCTAACCCTAACCCAAACCCCAACCCTAACCCTAACCCTAACCATATCCCAAACTCTAACCGTAACCCTAACCCTACCCTAACCCTAACCCTAAACCTAACACTAAGCCAAACCCTAACCCTAACCCTAACCCTAACCGTAAACCTAAGCCTAACAATAATCCAAACCCTAACCCTAATCCTAACTGTAACCCAAAACCTAACCCTAAACCTAAACCTAACCCTAACCAAAACCATAACCCTAAACCTAACCCTAACACAAAACCTAACCCTAACCCTAACCCTAACCCAAACCCAAATCCTAACCCTAACCCTAATCCTAACCCATACCCTAACCGTAACCCTAACACTAACCCTAACCCTAACCCAAACACTAACCCTAAACCTAACCCTAACCCTAACCCAAACATTAACCCTAAACCTAACCCTAACCCAAACCCTAACCCTAAACGTAACCCTAACCCAAACCCTAACCCTATCCCAAACCCAAACACTAACCCTAAGCCTAATCCTAACCCTAACCCTAACCCTAACCCTAACCGAACCCATAAACCCAACCCTATCCCTAAACACAACCCTAACCCAAACCTTAACCCTAAACCTGACCCTAACACTAACCCTAACCCTAACCCTAACCCTAAACCCGAACACTAAACCTGAACATAAACCTAACCCAAACCCTAACCCTAACACTAACCCTAACCCTAACTCTAATCCAAACCCACACCCTAACCGTATACCTAACACTAAACCAAACCCAAACCCTAACACAGAACTTAACACTAACCCTAACCCTAACCCAAACCCAA
>JAJHUQ010000036.1:9562500-9607500 GCA_035773235.1 Eospalax fontanierii | reverse complement strand
AAACCCTAACCCTAACCCTAACCCTAACCCAAACCCAAACATTAACACTAACCCTAATCCTAACCCAAACCCAAACACTAAACCTAACCCTAACCCTAACCCAAACCCTAACCATAACCAGAATCCAAACGATAACACTATCCCTAAATCTAAGCCTAAACCTAACCCTAACCTAAACCCTAACACTAACCCTAACCCTAACTCTAACCCTAACCCTAAACCAAACCCAAACCCTAACCCTAAACCTAACCCAAACCCTAACCCTAACCCTAACCCAAACGCAAACCCTAATCCTAACCCTAACCCTAACCCTAATCCTAACGAAAACCAAACCCTAATACTAACCCTAACCCTAACCCTAACCCTAACCCTAATCCAAATCCAAACCCTAAACCTAACCCTAACCCAAACCCTAACCATAACCAGAACCCAAACCATAACTCTATCCCTAAACATAACCCTTACCCTAAACCTAACCCTCACCCAAACCCAAACACTAACCCTAACCCTTACACTAACCCTAACCCAAACCCTAACCCCAACCTTAAACTAAATTTATACATAACCCAAACGCTAATCCTAATCCTAACCCTATCCCAAACCCTAACCCTATCGCAAACCCTAACCCTAAACCTAAGCCTAACCCAAATCCTAACCCTAACCCCAACTCTAACCCTAAACAAAACCCAAACCGAAACCCTAACCCTAACCCTAACCTAAATCCTAACCCTAAACCTAACAGTAACCCTAACCCAAACCCAAACCCTAATCCTAACACTAACCCGCGCCCTAAACCTAACCGTCACCCTAACCCAAACGCAAACCCTAAACCTAACCCTAACCCTCACCCAAACCCTAACCCTAACGCAAACTCTAACCCAAACCCTATCCCGAACCCTATTCCTAACCCTAACCCTAACCCTAACTCTAACCGAAACCCTAACCCTAACCCTAACCCTAACCCTAACCCTAACGCTAACCCAATCCCTAATCCTAACCCTAACACTAACCCTAACCCAAATTTTAACCCTAACCCTAACCCTAACCCTAACCCTAACCCTAACCCTAACCCTAACCCTAACCCAAACCCAAACCCTAACCTTAACCCTAACCCTAACCCAAACCCTAACCCTAACCCTAACCCTAACCCAAACCCAAACCCTATCCCTAACCCTAACCCTAACCCTCACCCTAAACCTAACGTAAACCCTAACCCTAACCCTAACCCTAAACCCGAACACTAAACCTGAACATAAACCTAACCCAAACCTTAACCCTAACACTAACCCTAACCCTAACTCTAATCCAAACCCAGAACCTAATCCTATACCTAACCCTAAACCAAACCCAAACCATAACACAGAACTTAACACTAACCCTAACCCTAACCCAAACCCAAACCGTAACCCTAAACCTAAGCCTAACAATAACCCAAACCCTAAACCTAACCCTAACCCAAACCCTAACCCTAACCCTAACCCTAACCCAAACCCAAACACTAACACTAACCCTAATCCTAACCGAAAACCAAACCCTAAACCTAACCCTAACCCTAACCCAAACCCTAACCATAACCAGAATCCAAACCATAACATTATCCCTAAACCTAACCCTAACCCTAAACCTAACGCTAACACAACCGCACACCCTAACCCTAACCCTAACCCTAACCCTAACCCTAAACCTAAGCCTCACAATAATCCAAACCCTAACCCTAATCCTAACTGTAACCCAAACCCTAACCCTAAACCTAAACCTAACCCTAACCAAAACCCTAAACCTAAACCTAACCCTAACACAAAACCTAACCCTAACCCTAACCCTAACCCAAACCCAAATCCTAACCCTAACCCTAATCCTAACCCATACCCTAACCGTAACCCTAACACTAACCCTAACCCTAACCCAAACACTAACCCTAAACCTAACCCTAACCCTAACCCAAACATTAACCCTAAACCTAACCCTAACCCAAACCCTAACCCTAAAGGTAACCGTAACCCAAACCCTAACCCTATCCCAAACCCAAACACTAACCCTAAGCCTAATCCTAACCCTAACCCTAACCCTAACCCTAACCCTAACCGAACCCATAAACCCAACCCTATCCCTAAACACAACCCTAACCCAAACCTTAACCCTAAACCTGACCCTAACACTAACCCTAACCCTAACCCTAACCCTAACCCTAAACCCGAACACTAAACCTGAACATAAACCTAACCCAAACCCTAACCCTAACACTAACCCTAACCCTAACTCTAATCCAAACCCACACCCTAACCGTATACCTAACACTAAACCAAACCCAAACCCTAACACAGAACTTAACACTGACCCTAACCCTAAACCAAACCCAAACCGTAAACCTAAACCTAAGCCTAATAATAACCAAAACCCTAACCCTAACCCTAACAAAAAACCCTAACCCTAACCCTAACCCTAACCCAAACCCAAACATTAACACTAACCCTAATCCTAACCCAAACCCAAACACTAAACCTAACCCTAACCGTAACCCAAACCCTAACCATAACCAGAATCCAAACGATAACACTATCCCTAAATCTAAGCCTAAACCTAACCCTAACCTAAACCCTAACACTAACCCTAACCCTAACTCTAACCCTAACCCTAAACCAAACCCAAACCCTAACCCTAAACCTAACCCAAACCCTAACCCTAACCCTAACCCAAAGGCAAACCCTAACCCTAACCCTAACCCTTACCCTAATCCTAACGAAAACCGAACCCTAATACTAACCCTAACCCTAACCCTAAACCTAACCCTAACCCTAATCCAAATCCAAACCCTAAACCTAACCCTAACCCAAACCCTAACCATAACCAGAACCCAAACCATAACTCTATCCCTAAACATAACCCTTACCCTAAACCTAACCCTCACTCAAACCCAAACACTAACCCTAACCCTAACACTAACCCTAACCCAAACCCTAACCCTAACCTTAAACTAAACTTAAACATAACCCAAACGCTAACCCTAATCCTAACCCTAACCCAAACCCTAACCCTATCGCAAACCCTAACCCTAAACCTAAGCCTAACCCAAATCCTAACCCTAACCCCAACTCTAACCCTAAACAAAATCCAAACCGAAACCCTAACCCTAACCCTAACCTAAACCCTAACCCTAAACCTAACAGTAACCCTAACCCAAACCCAAACCCTAATCCTAACAGTAACCCGAGCCCTAAACCTAACGGTCACCCTAACCCAAATGCAAACCCCACACCTAACCCTAACCCAAATCAAACCCTAACCCTAACACTAACCCTAACTCTAACCCAAGACCTAATCCTAACCCTAAACGTAACCCTAACCCAAACACTAACCCTAACCCTAAGCCTAACCTCTAACCCCTAACCCTACCCCTAACCCTAAACCTAAACCTAAACCTAACCCTAACACAAACCCTAATCCTAACCTTAACCTTAACCCTAACCCTAATCCTAACCCTTTCCCTAATCCTAACCCTTAACCAAACCCTAAACCTAACCCTAACCCTAACCCTAACCCAAACCCAAGCCCTAACCATGACCCTAACCCAACCCTATCCCTAACCTGAACGAAAACCCTAACACTAACCCTAACCCTAACCCAAACGCGAAAACTAACCCTAACCCTAAACCTAACCCAAACCCTAACTTTAACCCTAACCCTAACTATAACACTAAACCTAACCCGAACCAAACGGCTAAACTTAACACTAATCCTAAGCCTAACCCAAACCCTAACCCTAACCCTAATCCTAACCTTAACCTTAACCCTAACCCTAATCCTAACCCTTTCCCTAATCCTAACCCTAAACCAAACCCTAAACCTAACCCTAACCCTAACCCTAACCCAAACCCAAGCCCTAACCATGACCCTAACCCAACCCTATCCCTAAACTGAACGAAAACCCTAACACTAACCCTCACCCTAACCCAAACGCTAAAACTAACCCTAACCCTAAACCTAACCCAAACCCTAACTTTAACCCTAACCCTAATTATAACACTAAACCTAACCCTAACCCAACGGCTAAACCTAACACTAATCCTAAGCCTAACCCAAACCCTAACCCTAACCCTAACCCTAACCCTAACCCAAACCCTAACCCTAATCCTAATCCTAACACTAACCCTAACACTAACCCAAACCCTAACTCCAAACCAAACCCTAACCCTAAACCTAACCCTAACCCTCACCCAAACCCTAAGCCTAATCGAATCCCTAACCCTAAATCTAACCCCAAACCTAACCCTAACCCTAACAATAACCCAAACCCCAACCCTACCTCTAACCCTAACCTTAACCCTAACACTAACCCAAACCGAAACCCGAACCCTAACCCTAACCTTAACACTAAACCTAACCCAAACCCAAACCCTAATCCTAAACCTAATCCAAACCTAAACCCTAACACTAACCCTAACCCTGACCCTAACCCAAACCCTAAATCTAACCTTAACCCTAACCCTAATCCTAAACCTATTCCTAACCCTAAACATAACCATAACCTAACCCTAAAACAAACCCTTAACTTAACCCTAACCCTAAACCAAAACCTAAGCCTAAACCTAAACTTAACCCTAACCCTAACCCTAACCCTAACACAAACCCTAACCCTAATCCTGACCCTAATCCTAACACTAAAACTAACTCTAACCCTAACCCAAACCAAACCCTAACCCTAACCCTATCCCTAACCCAAACCCTAAACCTAACCATTACCCTAACCGTAACCCTAACCCTAACACTAAACCTAACTCTAACCCTAACCCAAACCAAAGCCTAACCCTAACCCTATCCCTAACCCCAACACTAACCCTAACCCAAACCCTAATCCTAACCCTAACACTAAACCTAAACCTAAGACTAACCCAAATCAAAACACTAACCCTAAGCCTAAACTTAACCCTAAACCTAACCCTAAACCTAAGCCAAACCCTAACCCTAACCCTAACCCTAAGCCAAACACTAACCCTAACCCTAAGCCTAACTCCTAACCCCAACCCTAACATTAACCCTAACCCTAAACCTAAATCTAACCCTAACCCAAACACTAACCATAACCTTAACGCTAACCCTAACCCTAAACCTAACTCAAACCCTAACCCTAACCCTAAACCAAACACTATCACTAACCCTAAGCCTAACCCCTAACCCCTAACCCTAACCCTAATCTTAAGCCTAAACCTAACCCTAACCACAACCCTAATCCTAACCCTAACCCAAACCAAACGCTAACCCTCACCCTAAACCTAACTCTAACCCAAGACCTAACACTATCCCTAAACTTAACCCTAACCCAAACACTAACCCTAACCGTAAGCCTAACCTCTAACCCCTAACCCTACCCTAACCCTAACCCTAAACCTAAACCTAACCCTAACACAAACCCTAATCCTAAACTTAACCCTAACCCAAACCCTAAGCCTAACCCTAACCCTAAACCTAAGCCTAACCCAAGAAAAGATACTAAACCTAAGCCTAAACTTAACCCTAAACCTAAACCTAATCCTAAGCCAAACCCTATCCCTAACCCTAACCCTAACCCTAACACTCACCCTAATCTAAACGGAAAGCCTAAACCGAACCCTAACCCTAACTCAAACTCTAACCCCTACCCCAACTCTAATACAAACCCTAAACCTAACCCTAATCCTAACCCCAACCCTAACCAAAACCATAACCCTAATCCTAATCGTAACCCTAAAACTAAACCTAACCCTAACCCAAACACTAACCCTAACCCTAACCCTAAACCTAACCCTAACCCTAATTCTGACCCTAACCCTAACCCTAACCATACCATAACCCATCCCCTAATCCCAGGTTAGCCTTGAACTGATAATCCTCCTGCCTCACCCCCAAGAGTTGAGTTGTACTTTTTTAAGAGCAAAGATTGGATTCAGCAACAATGAAAAAGGAAAATATTTTCCCTCATAGAAAACGATGTCCAAAGTAGCTTTCTGATTCAAATGTAGCTTATAGTACTTAAGAATCCAATATCAATAATATGGTAATTTCTAGAAAGAATGAGGTTGGTTATTTATGTAACCATGCGCAATCCTTTCAAGAGCTGCAGGACTGGGAAGCAACCTTGGCATGACTTGACCAGGGGAGGAGCACCTGCTCTGAAGCTATGATAGACAGGCAGAGCTCTGCAAGTGAGTGCTGAGTGCTATTGGTCAGTCTCCTGTCATTGGTGTCTGATGTGGGCAGGAGTGCTGAGGTCACAAAATCTTGGACTAAGATTCTGGAACTCCAAGAGGCAGTGACCAGGCAAACATTGTTTAGGGTGTTGCTAGGTGAAAAAGCCCTCTCAGATGAGTTGCTGAAACACAGAGGTTTCTTGGTGGTAGGCTCTAGTGTTTGGGTGACCAGTTTGGAGAGATTTAGTTGACTTTAGGTCAAAGATCTAGTGATTGACAAAAAGAAGCAGCCAGGAGAAGATGGGAGGAGGAGGGGAGAAGGTGGTGTGGCCTGCTGGCCATGCCCAGGCCCTCCACATAAAGGACCTCTACTACTAACCCTAATTGCCTACCTCTACTAACCCTAATGCTAACCCAAACCCTAACCCTAACCCTAATCCTAAACCTAACCTAACACTAACCCTATACTTAACCCTAACCCTAACAGAAACATTAAACCTAAACCTAACCCTAACAATAACCCTAAACCTAAACCTAACCATAACCCAAATGTTAACCCTAAACCTAACCCTAACCCTAGCCCAAACCCTAGCGCTAAACCAAACACTGACACAAACCCTAACCCTAACCCTAACCCTAACCCAAACCCAAACCCTAACACTAACCCTAACCCTAACCCAAACCCTAACTCTAAAGCTAACACAAACATTAACCCTAAACCTAACCCTAACCCAAACCCTAACCCTAAACCTAACCCTAGCCCAAACCCTAAACCTAAACCTAACCCTAACACAAACCCTAACCCTAACCCAAACCCCAACTCTAACCCTAACCCTAACCCTATCCCAAATTCTAACCCTAACCCTAAACCTAACACTAAGCCAAACCCTAACCCTAACCCTAACCCTAACCCTAAACCTAAGCCTAACAATAATCCAAACCCTAACCCTAATCCTAACAGTAACCCAAACCCTAACCCTAAACCTAAACCTAACCCTAACCAAAACCCTAACCCTAAACCTAACCCTAACACAAAACCTAACCCTAACCCTAACCCTAACCCAAACGCAAATCCTAACCCTAACCCTAATCCTAACCCATACCCTAACCGTAACCCTAACACTAACCCTAACCCTAACCCAAACACTAACCCTAAACCTAACCCTAACCCTAACCCAAACATTAACCCTAAACCTAACCCTAACCCAAACCCTAACCCTAAACGTAACCCTAACCCAAACCCTAACCCTATCCCAAACCCAAACACTAACCCTAAGCCTAATCCTAACCCTAAACCTAACCCTAACCCTAACCCTAACCGAACCCATAAACCCAACCCTATCCCTAAACACAACCCTAACCCAAACCTTAACCCTAAACCTGACCCTAACACTAACCCTAACCCTAACCCTAACCCTAACCCTAAACCCGAACACTAAACCTGAAAATAAACCTAACCCAAACCCTAACCCTAACACTAACCCTAACCCTAACTCTAATCCAAACCCACACCCTAACCGTATACCTAACACTAAACCAAACCCAAACCCTAACACAGAACTTAACACTAACCCTAACCCTAACCCAAACCCAAACCGTAACCCTAAACCTAAGCCTAACAATAACCAAAACCCTAACCCTAACCCTAACCCTAACAAACCCAAACATTAACACTAACCCTAATCCTAACCCAAACCCAAACACTAAACCTAACCCTAACCCTAACCCAAACCCTAACCATAACCACAAACCAAACGATAACACTATCCCTAAATCTAAGCCTAAACCTAACCCTAACCTAAACCCTAACATTAACCCTAACCCTAACTCTAACCCTAACCCTAAACCAAACCCAAACCCTAACCCTAAACCTAACCCAAACCGTAACCCTAACGCTAACCCAAACGCAAACCCTAACCCTAACCCTAACCCTAACCCTAATCCTAACGAAAACCAAACCCTAATACTAACCCTAACCCTAACCCTAACCCTAAACCTAACCCTAATCCAAATCCAAACCCTAAACCTAACCCTAACCCTAACCCTAACCATAACCAGAACCCAAACCATAACTCTATCCCTAAACATAACCCTTACCCTAAACCTAACCCTCACCCAAACCCAAACCCTAACCCTAACCCTAACACTAACCCTAACCCAAACCCTAACCCTAACCTTAAACTAAACTTAAACATAACCCAAACGCTAACCCTAATCCTAACCCTAACCCAAACCCTAACCCTATCGCAAACCCTAACCCTAAACCTAAGCCTAACCCAAATCCTAACCCGAACCCCAACTCTAACCCTAAACAAAACCCAAACCGAAACCCTAACCCTAACCCTAACCTAAACCCTAAACCTAAACCTAACAGTAACCCTAACCCAAACCCAAACCCTAATCCTAACACTAACCCGAGCCCTAAACCTAACCGTCACCCTAACCCAAACGCAAACCCTAAACCTAACCCTAACCCTCACCCAAACCCTAACCCTAACGCTAACTCTAACCCAAACCATATCACTAACCCTATTCCTAACCCTAACCCTAACCCTAACTCTAACCCAAACCCTAACCCTAACCCTAACCCTAACCCTAACCCTAACCCTAACCCAATCCCTAATCCTAACCCTAACACTAACCCTAACCCAAATTTTAACCCTAAACCTAACCCTAACCCTAACCCTAACCCTAACTCTAACCCAAACCCTAACGCTAACCGTAACCCTGACCCAAACAATAACTCTAACCCTAACCCTAACCCAAACCCAAACCTTAACCCTAACCCTAAACCTAACCCAAACCCTAGCCCTAACCTTAACCCAAACCCAAACCCTAACCCCAACCGTAACCCTAAAACTAACCCTAACCCTAACATTAATCCTATCGCAAAACAAACCCTAACACTAACCCTAACCCTAACCCTAACCCTAAGCCAAACCCAAACCCTAACCCTAACCCTAACCCAAACCATAACCCTAATCTTAACCCTAAACCTAACCCAAAACCTAACCTTAACCCTAACCCTAACCCTAACACAAACCCTAACCCTAACCCTAAACCTAACACAAACCCTAACATTAACACTAACCCAAACCCAAACCCTAATCCTAAACCTAATCCAAACTCAAACCGTCAACCTAACTCTAACCCTAACCCTAACCCAAACCCTAAATCTAAACTTATCCCTAACCCTAACATTATCCCTATTAATAAACCTAACACTAACCCTAACCCTAACCCCAACCCAAACCGTTACTCTAAACCTAACCCTAACCTAACCTTAACCCTAAACCTAAACCTAAACCTAACCCAAACACTAACCCTAACCCTAACTCTAACCCAAACCCAAACACTAACCCTAACCCAAACACTAACCCTAACCCTAATCTTAACCCAAACCCTAACCCTAAACCTACCACAAACCCTAACCCTAACCCTAACACTAAACCTAACTGTAACCCTAAACCAAACCAAACCCTAACCCTAACCCTATCCCTAACCCCAACACTAACCCTAACCCTAACCCTAACCCAAACCCCAACCCTAACCCTAACCTAACCCAAAGCATAACCTTAACCTTAACCCTAACACTAACCCAAACCCTACCCAAACACAAATCCTAATCCTAACCCTAATCCAAACCCAAACCCTAACACTAACCCTAACCCTGACCCTAACCCAAATCCTAACTCTAACCTTAACCCTAATCCTAACCCTAAACCTATTCCTAAACCTAACCCTAAACCTAAACCTAAGACTAACCCAACCACTAACCCTAACCCTAACCCTAAGCCTAACCACTAACACCAACCCAAACATTAACCCTAACCCTAAAGCTAAACCTAACCCTAACCCAAACAATAACCCTAACCTTAACCCTAACCCTAACCCTAAACCTAACTCAAACCCTAACCCTAACCCTAACCCAAACACTAAACCTAACCCTAACCCAAACCCTAACCCTAACCCTAACCCAAACCAAACCCTAACGTTAACCCTAACCCTAACTCTAACCCAAGACCTAACCCTAACCCTAAACTTAACACTAACACAAACACTAACCCTAACCCTAAGCCTAACCTCTAACCCCTAACCCTACCCCTAACCCTAACCCTAAACCTAAACCTAACCCTAACACAAACCCTAATCCTAACCTTAACCCTAACCCTAACCCTAAACCTAACCCTAACCCAAACCCTAACCCTAACTCTAACCCTAAACCTAAGCCTAACCCAAACCCAAACACTAACCCTAAGCCTGAACTTAACCCTAACCCTAAACCTAAACCTAACCCAAACCCTAACCCTAACCCTAAACCTAAACCTAACCCTAACACAAACACTAACCCTAACCTTAACCCTAACCCTAATCCTAAACCTAACTCAAACCCTAACCCTAACCCTAACCCAAAAACTAAACCTAAGCCTAAACCAAACCCTAACCCTAACCCTAACCCTAAACCTAAACTTAACCCTAACTCAAACCCTAAACCTAACCCTAACCCAAATCAAACCCTAACCCTAACACTAACCCTAACTCTAACCCAAGACCTAATCCTAACCCTAAACCTAACCCTAACCCAAACACTAACCCTAACCCTAAGCCTAACCTCTAACCCCTAACCCTACCCCTAACCCTAAACCTAAACCTAAACCTAAACCTAACCCTAACACAAACCCTAATCCTAACCTTAACCTTAACCCTAACCCTAATCCTAACCCTTTCCCTAATCCTAACCCTAAACCAAACCCTAAACCTAACCCTAACCCTAACCCTAACCCAAACCCAAGCCCTAACCATGACCCTAACCCAACCCTATCCCTAACCTGAACGAAAACCCTAACACTAACCCTAACCCTAACCCAAACGCTAAAACTAACCCTAACCCTAAACCTAACCCAAATCCTAACTTTAACCCTAACCCTAACTATAAAACTAAACCTAACCCTAACCCAACGGCTAAACCTAACACTAATCCTAAGCCTAACCCAAACCCTAACCCTAACCCTAATCCTAACCTTAACCTTAACCCTAACCCTAATCCTAACCCTTTCCCTAATCCTAACCCTAAACCAAACCCTAAACCTAACCCTAACCCTAACCCTAACCCAAACCCAAGCCCTAACCATGACCCTAACCCAACCCTATCCCTAACCTGAACGAAAACCCTAACACTAACCCTAACCCTAACCCAAACACTAAAACTAACCCTAACCCTAAACCTAACCCAAACCCTAACTTTAACCCTAACCCTAATTATAACACTAAACCTAACCCTAACCCAACGGCTAAACCTAACACTAATCCTAAGCCTAACCCAAACCCTAACCCTAACCCTAACCCTAACCCTAACCCTAACCCTAACCCTAACCCAAACCCTAACCCTAACCCTAACCCAAATGCAAACCCTAACCCTAACCCTAACCCTAACCCTAATCCTAACGAAAACCAAACCCTAATACTAACCCTAACCCTAACCCTAACACTAAGCCTAACCCTAATCCAAACCCAAAACCTAAACCTAACCCTAACCCTAACCCTAACCATAACCAGAACCCAAACCATAACTCTATCCCTAAACATAACCCTTACCCTAAACCTAACCCTCACCCAAACCCAAACCCTAACCCTAACCCTAACACTAACCCTAACCCAAACCCTAACCCTAACCTTAAACTAAACTTAAACATAACCCAAACGCTAACCCTAATCCTAACCCTAACCCAAACCCTAACCCTATCGCAAACCCTAACCCTAAACCTAAGCCTAACCCAAATCCTAACCCGAACCCCAACTCTAACCCTAAACAAAACCCAAACCGAAACCCTAACCCTAACCCTAACCTAAACCCTAAACCTAAACCTAACAGTAACCCTAACCCAAACCCAAACCCTAATCCTAACACTAACCCGAGCCCTAAACCTAACCGTCACCCTAACCCAAACGCAAACCCTAAACCTAACCCTAACCCTCACCCAAACCCTAACCCTGACGCTAACTCTAACCCAAACCATATCACTAACCCTATTCCTAACCCTAACCCTAACCCTAACTCTAACCCAAACCCTAACCCTAACCCTAACCCTAACCCTAACCCTAACCCTAACCCAATCCCTAATCCTAACCCTAACACTAACCCTAACCCAAATTTTAACCCTAAACCTAACCCTAACCCTAACCCTAACCCTAACTCTAACCCAAACCCTAACGCTAACCGTAACCCTGACCCAAACAATAACTCTAACCCTAACCCTAACCCAAACCCAAACCTTAACCCTAACCCTAAACCTAACCCAAACCCTAGCCCTAACCTTAACCCAAACCCAAACCCTAACCCCAACCGTAACCCTAAAACTAACCCTAACCCTAACATTAATCCTATCGCAAAACAAACCCTAACACTAACCCTAACCCTAACCCTAACCCTAAGCCAAACCCAAACCCTAACCCTAACCCTAACCCAAACCATAACCCTAATCTTAACCCTAAACCTAACCCAAAACCTAACCTTAACCCTAACCCTAACCCTAACACAAACCCTAACCCTAACCCTAAACCTAACACAAACCCTAACATTAACACTAACCCAAACCCAAACCCTAATCCTAAACCTAATCCAAACTCAAACCGTCAACCTAACTCTAACCCTAACCCTAACCCAAACCCTAAATCTAAACTTATCCCTAACCCTAACTTTATCCCTATTAATAAACCTAACACTAACCCTAACCCTAACCCCAACCCAAACCGTTACTCTAAACCTAACCCTAACCTAACCTTAACCCTAAACCTAAACCTAAACCTAACCCAAACACTAACCCTAACCCTAACTCTAACCCAAACCCAAACACTAACCCTAACCCAAACACTAACCCTAACCCTAATCTTAACCCAAACCCTAACCCTAAACCTAACACAAACCCTAACCCTAACCCTAACACTAAACCTAACTGTAACCCTAAACCAAACCAAACCCTAACCCTAACCCTATCCCTAACCCCAACACTAACCCTAACCCTAACCCTAACCCAAACCCCAACCCTAACCCTAACCTAACCCAAAGCATAACCTTAACCTTAACCCTAACACTAACCCAAACCCTACCCAAACACAAATCCTAATCCTAACCCTAATCCAAACCCAAACCCTAACACTAACCCTAACCCTGACCCTAACCCAAATCCTAACTCTAACCTTAACCCTAATCCTAACCCTAAACCTATTCCTAAACCTAACCCTAAACCTAAACCTAAGACTAACCCAACCACTAACCCTAACCCTAACCCTAAGCCTAACCACTAACACCAAACCAAACATTAACCCTAACCCTAAAGCTAAACCTAACCCTAACCCAAACAATAACCCTAACCTTAACCCTAACCCTAACCCTAAACCTAACTCAAACCCTAACCCTAACCCTAACCCAAACACTAAACCTAACCCTAACCCAAACCCTAACCCTAACCCTAACCCAAACCAAACCCTAACGTTAACCCTAACCCTAACTCTAACCCAAGACCTAACCCTAACCCTAAACTTAACACTAACACAAACACTAACCCTAACCCTAAGCCTAACCTCTAACCCCTAACCCTACCCCTAACCCTAACCCTAAACCTAAACCTAACCCTAACACAAACCCTAATCCTAACCTTAACCCTAACCCTAACCCTAAACCTAACCCTAACCCAAACCCTAACCCTAACTCTAACCCTAAACCTAAGCATAACCCAAACCCAAACACTAACCCTAACCCTGAACTTAACCCTAACCCTAAACCTAAACCTAACCCAAACCCTAACCCTAACCCTAAACCTAAACCTAACCCTAACACAAACACTAACCCTAACCTTAACCATAACCCTAATCCTAAACCTAACTCAAACCCTAACCCTAACCCTAACCCAAAAACTAAACCTAAGCCTAAACCAAACCCTAACCCTAACCCTAACCCTAAACCTAAACTTAACCCTAACTCAAACCCTAAACCTAACCCTAACCCAAATCAAACCCTAACCCTAACACTAACCCTAACTCTAACCCAAGACCTAATCCTAACCCTAAACCTAACCCTAACCCAAACACTAACCCTAACCCTAAGCCTAACCTCTAACCCCTAACCCTACCCCTAACCCTAAACCTAAACCTAAACCTAAACCTAACCCTAACACAAACCCTAATCCTAACCTTAACCTTAACCCTAACCCTAATCCTAACCCTTTCCCTAATCCTAACCCTAAACCAAACCCTAAACCTAACCCTAACCCTAACCCTAACCCAAACCCAAGCCCTAACCATGACCCTAACCCAACCCTATCCCTAACCTGAACGAAAACCCTAACACTAACCCTAACCCTAACCCAAACGCTAAAACTAACCCTAACCCTAAACCTAACCCAAATCCTAACTTTAACCCTAACCCTAACTATAAAACTAAACCTAACCCTAACCCAACGGCTAAACCTAACACTAATCCTAAGCCTAACCCAAACCCTAACCCTAACCCTAATCCTAACCTTAACCTTAACCCTAACCCTAATCCTAACCCTTTCCCTAATCCTAACCCTAACCCAAACCCTAAACCTAACCCTAACCCTAACCCTAAGCCAAACCCAAGCCCTAACCATGACCCTAACCCAACCCTATCCCTAACCTGAACGAAAACCCTAACACTAACCCTAACCCTAACCCAAACACTAAAACTAACCCTAACCCTAAACCTAACCCAAACCCTAACTTTAACCCTAACCCTAATTATAACACTAAACCTAACCCTAACCCAACGGCTAAACCTAACACTAATCCTAAGCCTAACCCAAACCCTAACCCTAACCCTAACCCTAACCCTAACCCTAACCCTAACCCTAACCCAAACCCTAACCCTAATCCTAATCCTAACACTAACCCTAACACCAACCCAAACCCCAACACCAAACCAAAACCTAACCCTAAACCTAACCCTAACCCTCACCCAAACCCTAAGCCTAATCGAATCCCTAACCCTAAATCTAACCCCAACACTAACCCTAACCCTAACAATAACCCAAACCCCAACCCTACCTCTAACCCTAACCTTAACCCTAACACTAACCCAAACCCAAACCCGAACCCTAACCCTAACCTTAACACTAAACCTAACCCAAACCCAAACCCTAATCCTAACCCTAATCCAAACCTAAACCCTAACACTAACCCTAACCCTGACCCTAACCCAAACCCTAAATCTAATCTTAACCCTAACCCTAATCCTAAACCTATTCCTAACCCTAAACATAACCATAACCTAACCCTAAAACAAACCCTTAACTTAACCCTAACCCTAAACCAAAACCTAAGCCTAAACCTAAACTTAACCCTAACCCTAACCCTAACCCTAACACAAACCCTAACCCTAATCCTGACCCTAATCCTAACACTAAAACTAACTCTAACCCTAACCCAAACCAAACCCTAACCCTAACCCTATCCCTAACCCAAACCCTAAACCTAACCATTACCCTAACCCTAACCCTAACCCTAACACTAAACCTAACTCTAACCCTAACCCAAACCAAACCCTAACCCTAACCCTATCCCTAACCCCAACACTAACCCTAACCCAAACCCTAATCCTAACCCTAACACTAAACCTAAACCTAAGACTAACCCAAATCAAAACACTAACCCTAAGCCTAAACTTAACCCTAAACCTAACCCTAAACCTAAGCCAAACCCTAACCCTAACCCTAACCCTAACCCAAACACAAACACTAACCCCAAGCCTAACTACCAACCCCCACCCTTAAACTAACCCTAACCCTAAACCTAAATCTAACCCTAACCCAAACACTAACCTTAACCCTAACCCTAACCCTAAACCTAACTCAAACCCTAACCCTAACCCTAAACCAAACACTATCCCTAACCCTAAGCCTAACCCCTAACCCCTAACCCTAACCCTAATCTTAAGCCTAAACCTAACCCTAACCACAACCCTAACCCTAACCCTAACCCAAACCAAACGCTAACCCTCACCCTAAACCTAACTCTAACCCAAGACCTAACACTATCCCTAAACTTAACCCTAACCCAAACACTAACCCTAACCGTAAGCCTAACCTCTAACCCCTAACCCTACCCTAACCCTAACCCTAAACCTAAACCTAACCCTAACACAAACCCTAATCCTAAACTTAACCCTAACCCAAACCCTAAACGTAACCCTAACCCTAAACCTAAGCCTAACCCAAAAAAAAATACTAAACCTAAGCCTAAACTTAACCCTAAACCTAAACCTAAACCTAAGCCAAACCCTAACCCTAACCCTAACCCAGACACTAACCCTAACCCTAACCCTTAGCCTAACCCGTAACCCCAACCCTAACATTAACCCTAACCCTAAACCTAAACCTAACCCTAACCCAAACACTAACTCTAACCTTAACCCTAACCCTAAACCTAACCCAAACCCTAACCCTAACCCTAACACAAAAACTAACCCTAACCCTAAGCCTAACCCCTAACCCCTAACATTAACCGTAAACCTAACACTACACAAAACCTTAACTCTAACCTTAACCATAACCCTTACCCAATCCAAACCCTAACCCTAACCCTAACCCTAAACCTAACTCATACCCAAAACCTAAGCCTAATCCAAACCCAAACGCAAAACCTAACCCTAACCCTAACCCTAAGACTTACCAAAACCCAAACCCTAACCCTAACCCCAACATTAACCCTAACCTAACTCAAACCCTAACCCTAACCCTAAACCAATCACTATCCCTAAACCTAAGCCTAACCCCTAACCCCTAATCCTAACCCTAATCTTAAGCCTAAACCTAACCCTAACCACAACCCTAACCCTAACCCTAACCCAAACCAAACGCTAACTCTCACCCTAACCCTAACTCTAACCCAAGACCTAACACTATCCCTAAACTTAACCCTAACCCAAACACTAACCCTAACCATAAGCCTAACCTCTAATCCCTAACCCTACCCTAACCCTAACCCTAAACCTAAACCTAACCCTAACACAAAACCTAATCCTAAACTTAACCCTAACCCAAACCGTAAACCTAGCCCTAACCCTAAACCTAAGCCTAACCCAAAAAAAATTCTAAACCTAAGACTAAACTTAACCCTAAACCTAAACCTAAACCTAAGCCAAACCCTAACCCTAACCCTAACCCAGACACTAACCCTAACCCTAACCCTTAGCCTAACCCCTAACCCCAACCCTAACATTAACCCTAACCCTAAACCTAAACCTAACCCTAACCCAAACACTAACTCTAACCTTAACCCTAACCCTAAACCTAACCCAAACCCTAACCCTAACCCTAACCCAAAAACTAACCCTAACCCTAAGCCTAACCCCTAACCCCTAACATTAACCATAAACTTAACACTACACAAAACCCTAACTCTAACCTTAACCGTAACCCTTACCCAATCCAAACCCTAACACTAACCCTAACCATAAACCTAACTCATACCCAAAACCTAAGCCTAATCCAAACCCAAACGCAAAACCTAACCCTAACCCTAACCCTAAGACTTACCAAAACCCAAACCCTAACCCTAACCCCAACATTAACCCTAATCTAAACAAACCCTAATCCTAACCCTAATCCAAACCCAAACCCTAACACTAACTCTAACCCTAACCCTAACCCAAACACTAAATCTAATCTTAACCCTAACCTTAACCCTAACCCTAACACAAACCCTAACCCTATTCCTAAATCTAACCCAAACCCCAACCCTAACTCTAACCCTAAACCTAAGCCTAACCCAGAACCAAACAATAACCCTAAGCCTAATCCTAAACCTAAAAATAAACCAAACCCAAACCCCAACCCTAAACTTCACCCTAACCCTATACCTAAGCCAAACCCTAACCCTAACCGTAACCCAAACACTAACCCCAACCATAAGCCTAACCCATAACCCCAACACTAACATTAACCCTAACCCTGAACCAAAACCTAACCCTAACCCAAACACTAACCCTAACCTTAACCCTAACACTGACCCTAAACCTAACTCAAACCCTAACACTAAGCCTAACCCAAACACTAACCCTAACCCTAAGCCTAACCCCTAACCCCTAACCCTAACCCTAACCCTAACCCTAAACCTAAATCTAACCCTAACCCACAAACCTAACCCTAACCCTAACCCAAACCAAACCTGAACCCTAACACTAACCCTAACCCTAAAACTTACCCAAACCCTAACCTTAACCCTAACCCTAACCCAAGACATAACCATAACCCTAAACCTAACCCTAAACCAAACACTAACCCTAACCCTAAGCCTAAACTCTAACCCCTAACCCTAACCCTAACCCTAACCCTAAACCTAAACCTAAACCTAACCCTAACACAAACCCAAATACTAACCTTAAACCTAACCCTAACACTAAACCTAACACAAACCCTAACCCTAACCCTAACCCAAACACTAACCCTAACCCTAAGCCTAACCTCTAAACCCTAACCCTAACCCTAACCCTTAACCTAACTCTAAACCTAAACCTAAACCAAACCCTAAACCTATCCCTAACCCTAACCCTAAGCCTAACCCTAACACTAACCCTAACACTAACCCTAACCCTAACCCTTTCCCTTATCCTAACCCTAAACCAAACCCTAACCCTAACCCTAACCCTAACCCTAATCTGAACTAAAACCCTAACACTAAACGTAACCCTAACCCAGCCCCTGAATCTTAGCTTAATCCTAAACATAACACATTACCTAACATTTACTCTAATCTTATCTCTCACTCTAACTCTAACCCTATCCCTAACCCCAACTCCAAACCAAAGCCCAACACTAACCCTAACCCTAACCCATTACCCAACCCTACCTCTAACCCTAACCTTAACCCTTACACTAACCCTAACACAAAACCTAACCCTAACCCTAACCCTAACCCAAACCCAAATCCTAACCCTAACCCTAATCCTAACCCATACCCTAACCGTAACCCTAACACTAACCCTAACCCTAACCCAAACACTAACCCTAAACCTAACCCTAACCCTAACCCAAACATTAACCCTAAACCTAACCCTAACCCAAACCCTAACCCTAAACGTAACCCTAACCCAAACCCTAACCCTATCCCAAACCCAAACACTAACCCTAAGCCTAATCCTACCCCTAAACCTAACCCTATCCGTAACCCTAACCCTAACCGAACCCATAAACCCAACCCTATCCCTAAACACAACCCTAACCCAAACCTTAACCCTAAACCTGACCCTAACACTAACCCTAACCCTAACCCTAACCCTAACCCTAAACCCGAACACTAAACCTGAACATAATCCTAACCCAAACCCTAACCCTAACACTAACCCTAACCCTAACTCTAATCCAAACCCACACCCTAACCGTATACCTAACACTAAACCAAACCCAAACCGTAACACAGAACTTAACACTAACCCTAACCCTAACCCAAACCCAAACCGTAACCCTAAACCTAAGCCTAATAATAACCAAAACCCTAACCCTTACCCTAACAAAAAACCCTAACCCTAACCCTAAACCTAACCCAAACCCAAACATTAACACTAACCCTAATCCTAACCCAAACCCAAACACTAAACCTAACCCTAACCCTAACCAAAAACCCTAACCATAACCAGAATCCAAACGATAACACTATCCCTAAATCTAAGCCTAAACCTAACCCTAACCTAAACCCTAACACTAACCCTAACCCTAACTCTAACCCTAACCCTAAACCAAACCCAAACCCTAACCCTAAACCTAACCCAAACCCTAACCCTAACCCTAACCCAAATGCAAACCCTAATCCTAACCCTAACCCTAACCCTAATCCTAACGAAAACCAACCCCTAATACTAACCCTAACCCTAACCCTTACCCTAACCCTAATCCAAATCCAAACCCTAAACCTAACCCTAACCCAAACCCTAACCATAACCAGAACCCAAACCATAACTCTATCCCTAAACATAACCCTTACCCTAAACCTAACCCTCACCCAAACCCAAACACTAACCCTAACCCTAACACTAACCCTAACCCAAACCCTAACCCTAACCTTAAACTAAATTTAAACATAACCCAAACGCTAATCCTAATCCTAACCCTATCCCAAACCCTAACCCTATCGCAAACCCTAACCCTAAACCTACGCCTAACCCAAATCCTAACCCTAACCCCAACTCTAACCCTAAACAAAACCCAAACCGAAACCCTAACCCTAACCCTAACCTAAACCCTAACCCTTAACCTAACAGTAACCCTAACCCAAACCCAAACCCTAATCCTAACACTAACACGAGCCCTAAACCTAACCGTCACCCTAACCCAAACGCAAACCCTAAACCTAACCCTAACCCTCACCCAAACCCTAACCCTAACGCAAACTCTAACCCAAACCCTATCCCTAACCCTATTCCTAATCCTAACCCTAACCCTAACTCTAACCGAAACCCTAACCCTAACCCTAACCCTAACCCTAACCCTAACGCTAACCCAATCCCTAATCCTAACCCTAACACTAACCCTAACCCAAATTTTAACCCTAAACCTAACCCTAACCCTAACCCTAACCCTAACCCTAACCCAAACCCAAACCCTAACCTTAACCCTAACCCTAACCCAAACCCTAACCCTAACCCTAACCCTAACCCAAACCCAAACCCTATCCCTAACCCTAACCCTAACCCTCACCCTAAACCTAACGTAAACCCTAACCCTAACCCTAACCCTAAACCCGAACACTAAACCTGAACATAAACCTAACCCAAACCTTAACCCTAACACTAACCCTAACCCTAACTCTAATCCAAACCCAGAACCTAACCCTATACCTAACCCTAAACCAAACCCAAACCATAACACAGAACTTAACACTAACCCTAACCCTAACCCAAAGCCAAACCGTAACCCTAAACCTAAGCCTAACAATAAGCCAAACCCTAAACCTAACCCTAACCCAAACCCTAACCCTAACCCTAACCCTAACCCAAACCCAAACACTAACACTAACCCTAATCCTAACCGAAAACCAAACCCTAAACCTAACCCTAACCCTAACCCAAACCCTAACCATAACCAGAATCCAAACCATAACATTATCCCTAAACCTAACCCTAACCCTAAACCTAACGCTAACACAAACGCACGCCCTATCCCTAACCCTAACCCTAATCCTAACCCTAATCCTAAGCCTCACAATAATCCTAACCCTTACCCTAATCCTAACTGTACCCCAACCCCTAGCCCTAAACCTAATCCATACCCTAACCAAAACCCTAAACCTAAACCTAACCCTAACACAAAACCTAACCCTAACCCTAACCCTATCCCAAACCCAAATCCTAACCCTAACCCTAATCCTAACCCATACCCTAACCGTAACCCTAACACTAACCCTAACCCTAACCCAAACACTAACCCTAAACCTAACCCTAACCCTAACCCAAACAATAACCCTAAACCTAACCCTAACCCAAACCCTAACCCTAAACGTAACCCTAACCCAAACCGTAACCCTATCCCAAAACCAAACACTAACCCTAAGCCTAATCCTAACCCTAACCCTAACCCTAACCCTAACCCTAACCGAACCCATAAACCCAACCCTATCCCTAAACACAACCCTAACCCAAACCTTAACCCTAAACCTGACCCTAACACTAACCCTAACCCTAACCCTAACCCTAACCCTAAACCCGAACACTAAACCTGAAAATAAACCTAACCCAAACCCTAACCCTAACACTAACACTAACCCTAACTCTAATCCAAACCCACACCCTAACCGTATACCTAACACTAAACCAAACCCAAACCCTAACACAGAACTTAACACTGACCCTAACCCTAACCCAAACCCAAACCGTAAACCTAAACCTAAGCCTAATAATAACCAAAACCCTAACCCTAACCCTAACAAAAAACCCTAACCCTAACCCTAACCCTAACCCAAACCCAAACATTAACACTAACCCTAATCCTAACCCAAACCCAAACACTAAACCTAACCCTAACACAAACCCAAACCCTAACCATAACCAGAATCCAAACGATAACACTATCCCTAAATCTAAGCCTAAACCTAACCCTAACCTAAACCCTAACACTAACCCTAACCCTAACTCTAACCCTAACCCTAAACCAAACCCAAACCCTAACCCTAAACCTAACCCAAACCCTAACCCTAACCCTAACCCAAAGGCAAAGCCTAACCCTAACCCTATCCCTAACCCCAACACTAACCCTAACCCAAACCCTAATCCTAACCCTAACACTAAACCTAAACCTAAGACTAACCCAAATCAAAACACTAACCCTAAGCCTAAACTTAACCCTAAACCTAACCCTAAACCTAAGCCAAACCCTAACCCTAACCCTAACCCTAAGCCAAACACTAACCCTAACCCTAAGCCTAACTCCTAACCCCAACCCTAACATTAACCCTAACCCTAAACCTAAATCTAACCCTAACCCAAACACTAACCATAACCTTAACCCTAACCCTAACCCTAAACCTAACTCAAACCCTAACCGTAACCCTAAACCAAACACTATCACTAACCCTAAGCCTAACCCCTAACCCCTAACCCTAACCCTAATCTTAAGCCTAAACCTAACCCTAACCACAACCCTAACCCTAACCCTAACCCAAACCAAACGCTAACCCTCACCCTAAACCTAACTCTAACGCAAGACCTAACACTATCCCTAAACTTAACCCTAACCCAAACACTAACCCTAACCGTAAGCCTAACCTCTAACCCCTAACCCTACCCTAACCCTAACCCTAAACCTAAACCTAACCCTAACACAAACCCTAATCCTAAACTTAACCCTAACCCAAACCCTAACCCTAACCCTAACCCTAAACCTAAGCCTAACCCAAGAAAAGATACTAAACCTAAGCCTAAACTTAACCCTAAACCTAAACCTAAACCTAAGCCAAACCCTAACCCTAACCCTAACCCAGACACTAACCCTAACCCTAACCCTTAGCCTAACCCGTAACCCCAACCCTAACATTAACCCTAACCCTAAACCTAAACCTAACCCTAACCCAAACACTAACTCTAACCTTAACCCTAACCCTAAACCTAACCCAAACCCTAACCCTAACCCTAACACAAAAACTAACCCTAACCCTAAGCCTAACCCCTAACCCCTAACATTAACCGTAAACCTAACACTACACAAAACCTTAACTCTAACCTTAACCATAACCCTTACCCAATCCAAACCCTAACCCTAACCCTAACCCTAAACCTAACTCATACCCAAAACCTAAGCCTAATCCAAACCCAAACGCAAAACCTAACCCTAACCCTAACCCTAAGACTTACCAAAACCCAAACCCTAACCCTAACCCCAACATTAACCCTAACCTAACTCAAACCCTAACCCTAACCCTAAACCAATCACTATCCCTAAACCTAAGCCTAACCCCTAACCCCTAATCCTAACCCTAATCTTAAGCCTAAACCTAACCCTAACCACAACCCTAACCCTAACCCTAACCCAAACCAAACGCTAACCCTCACCCTAACCCTAACTCTAACCCAAGACCTAACACTATCCCTAAACTTAACCCTAACCCAAACACTAACCCTAACCATAAGCCTAACCTCTAATCCCTAACCCTACCCTAACCCTAACCCTAAACCTAAACCTAACCCTAACACAAAACCTAATCCTAAACTTAACCCTAACCCAAACCGTAAACCTAGCCCTAACCCTAAACCTAAGCCTAACCCAAAAAAAATACTAAACCTAAGACTAAACTTAACCCTAAACCTAAACCTAAACCTAAGCCAAACCCTAACCCTAACCCTAACCCAGACACTAACCCTAACCCTAACCCTTAGCCTAACCCCTAACCCCAACCCTAACATTAACCCTAACCCTAAACCTAAACCTAACCCTAACCCAAACACTAACTCTAACCTTAACCCTAACCCTAAACCTAACCCAAACCCTAACCCTAACCCTAACCCAAAAACTAACCCTAACCCTAAGCCTAACCCCTAACCCCTAACATTAACCATAAACCTAACACTACACAAAACCCTAACTCTAACCTTAACCGTAACCCTTACCCAATCCAAACCCTAACACTAACCCTAACCATAAACCTAACTCATACCCAAAACCTAAGCCTAATCCAAACCCAAACGCAAAACCTAACCCTAACCCTAACCCTAAGACTTACCAAAACCCAAACCCTAACCCTAACCCCAACATTAACCCTAATCTAAACAAACCCTAATCCTAACCCTAATCCAAACCCAAACCCTAACACTAACTCTAACCCTAACCCTAACCCAAACACTAAATCTAATCTTAACCCTAACCTTAACCCTAACCCTAACACAAACCCTAACCCTATTCCTAAATCTAACCCAAACCCCAACCCTAAATCTAACCCTAAACCTAAGCCTAACCCAGAACCAAACAATAACCCTAAGCCTAATCCTAAACCTAAAAATAACCCAAACCCAAACCCCAACCCTAAACTTAACCCTAACCCTATACCTAAGCCAAACCCTAACCCTAACCGTAACCCAAACACTAACCCCAACCATAAGCCTAACCCATAACCCCAACACTAACACTAACCCTAACCCTAACCCTTTCCCTTATCCTAACCCTAAACCAAACCCTAACCCTAACCCTAACCCTAACCCTAATCTGAACTAAAACCCTAACACTAAACGTAACCCTAACCCAAACCCTAAATCTTACCTTAACCCTAAACATAACACAAACCCTAACATTAACCCTAACCCTAACTCTCACACTAACCCTAACCCTAACCCAAACCCTAACTCCAAACCAAAGCCCAACACTAACCCTAACCCTAACCCTAACCCTAACCCATTACCCAACCCTACCTCTAACCCTAACCTTAACCCTTACACTAACCCAAACCCAAACCCAAACCCTAACACTAACCCTAACCCAAACCCAAACCATAATCCTAACCCTAATCAAAACCTAAACCCTAACACTAAACCTAACCCTGACCCTAACCCAAACCCTAACTCTAACCTTACCCCAAACCCTAACCCTAAACCTATTCCTCACCCTAACCATAACCATAACCTAACCCTAAAACAAACACTTAACCTAACCCTAACCCTAAACCAAAACCTAAGCCTAACCCTAAACTTAACCCTAACCCTAACCCTAACCCTAAACCTAACCCTAAACCTAACCCTAACACAAACCCAAATACTAACCTTAACCGTAACCCTAACCCTAAACATAACCCAAACCCTAACCCTAACCCAAACCCTAAAACTTACCCTAACCCTAAACCTAACACAAACCCTAACATTAACCCTAACCCTAACTCTCACACTAACCCTAACCCTAATCCAAACCCTAACTCCAAACCATACCCTAACCCTAACCCTAACCCTAACCCTCACCCAAACCCTAACCCTAACGGAATCCCTAACCCTAACCCTAACCCTAAGCCTAACCCTAACCCAAACCCAAACCCTAACACTAACCCTAACCCTAAACCTAACCCTAACCCTAACCCAAAAAGTAACAATAACCCAAACGCGAACTCTACCCCTAAACCTAACACTAACCCTAACCCAAACCAAACCAAAACCCTAACCCTAACACTAACCCTAAACCTAACCTTAACCCAAACCGTAACCCTAAACCAAACCCTAACCCTAACCCTAACCCTAACCCAAACACTAACCCTAAAACTAACCCTAACCCTAACACTCACCCAAACCCAAACATAATCCTAAACCTAACATTAACACTAACCCAAACCCAAACCCTAATCCTTAACCTAATCCAAACCCTAACCATCACCCTAACTCTAACCCTAAACCTAACCGAAACCCTAAATCTAACCTTAATCCTAACCCTAACTCTAACCCTATTAAAAAAGCTAACACTGACCCTAACCCAAACCCCAACCCAAACCGTTACTCTAATCCTAACCCTAACGACACCCTAACCCTAAACCTAAACCTAACCTTAAACCTAAACCTAACCCTAAGCCAAACACAAACACTAACCCTCAGCCTAATCCTAACCCTTACTCTAACCCTAACCCATACCAAAAACCTAACCCTATCCCTGAACCCAACTCTAACCCAAATCCTAAACCTAACCCTAACACTAACAGAAACCCTAACCCAAGCCAAACTCTAACCCTAACCCTAACCCTAACCCTAACCATAACCATAACCATAACCCAAATCAAACCCTAACCCTAACCCTAACCCTCACTGTAACCCTAACCCTAACCCTAACCCAAACCCCAACCCTAACTCTAACCCTAACCTTAATCCTAACACTAACCCAAACCCAAACCATAATCCTAACCCTAACCCTAACCCTAACGCAAACCCAAACCCCAATCCTAGCCCTAATTCAAACCCAAACCTAACACTAACCGTAAACCTAACCCTACACCAAACCCTAACTCTAACCTTAACCGTAACCCTTACCCAAAACAAACCCTAACCCTAACCCTAACCCTAAACCAAACTCTAACCCAAAACCTAACCCTAATCCAAACCCAAATGCAAACCCTAACCCTAACCCTATCCCAAAGACTTACCCAAACCCAAACCCTAACCCTAACCCCAACATTAACCCTAATCTGAACAAACCCTAATCCTAACCCTAATCCAAACATAAACCTTATCCTTAATTCTAACCCTAACCCTAACAAAAACACTAAATCTAATCTTAACCCTAAACTTAACCCTAACTCTAACACAAACCCTAAACCTAACCCTAACCCTAAATCGAACCCAAACCCCAACCCTAACCGTAACCCTAAACCTAAGCCTAACCCAAACCCAAGCACTAACCCTAAGCCTAATCCTAAACCTAACCCTAACCCAAACCCAAAACCTAACCCTAAACTTAACCCTAACCCTAACCCTAAACCTAAGCCAAACCATAACCCTAACCGTAACCCAAACACTAACCCTAACCCTAAGCCTAACCCATAACCCCAACCCTAACATAAACCCTAACCCTAAACCTAAACCTAACCCTAACCCAAACACTAACCCTAACCTTAACCCTATCCCTAACCCTAAACCTAACTCAAACCATAACCCTAACCCTAACCCAAACGCTAACCCTAACCCTAACCCTAAGCCTAACCCCTAACCCCTAACCCTAACCCTAACCCTAAACCTAAACCTAACCCTAACCCACAACCCTAACCCTAACCCAAACCAAACCCGAAACCTAACGCTAACCCTAACTCTAACACTTACCCAAAACCTAACCTTAACCCTAACCCTAACACAAGACCTAACCATAACCCTAAATCTAACCCTAACCCAAACGCTAACCCTAACCCTAAGCCTAAACTCTAACCCCTAATACTAACAGTAACCCTAACCCTAAACCTAAACCTAACCCTAACACAAACCCAAATACTAACCTTACCTCTCACCCTTACCCTAAACCTAACGCAAACCCTAGCCCCACCCCGAACTCAAACACTAACCCTAACCCTATGCGTAACCCCTAACCCCTAACCCTAACCCTAACCCTAACGCAAACCAAAAAAAAAACCCTAACCCTAACACTAACCCTAAACCTAACCTTAACCCAAACCCTAACCCTAAACCAAACCCTAACCTAACCCTAACCCTAACCCAAACCCTAACTAATAACCAAACCCTAAGCCTAACCCTAACCCTAAACCTCACCCAAACCCTAACCCTAACCGAATCCCTAACCCTAACCCTATCCCCTAATCCTAACCCTAACCCAAACGGAAACACTAACACTAACCCTAACCCTAAACCTAACCCTAACCCTAACCCAAAAAGTAACCCTTACCCAAACGCGAACTCTAACCCTAAACCTAACACTAACCCTAACCCAAACCAAAGCAAAACCCTAACCCTAACACTAACGCTAAACCTAACCTTAACCCAAACCCTAACCCTAAACCAAAGCCTAACCCCAACCCTAACCCTAACCCAAAACCTAACCCAAACCATAACCCTAACCCAAACCCAAACCCTAACCCTAACCCTAACACTAACCCTAACCCAAATCCTAAACCTAACCTTAAACTAAACTTAACCCTAACCCAAACGCTAACCCTAACTCTAACCCTAACCCTAAACCTAACCCTAACCCAAACCCCAACCCTATCGCAAACCCTAACGCTAAACCTAAGCCTAACCCAAATCCTAAAACTAACCCCAACCTCAAACCTAAACCAAACCGAAACGGAAACCCAAACCCTATCCCTAACCTAAACCCTAACCCTAACCCTAACACTAACCCTAACCCTAAACCTAACCCTCACCCTACCCCAAACGCAAACCCTAACACTAACCCTAATATTAACCCAAATACTAATCCTTACCCTAACCCTAACCCTAACGTTAACACAAACCCTAATCCTAACACGAATCCTAACACAAACCATAACCCTAACCCTAACCCTAATAGTAACCCTAACCCTAACCCAAACACTAACCCTAACCCTAACCCTAACCCTAAACCTAACCCTAACCCTAATTCTAACCCTAACGCTAACCATAAACCATACCCTAATACCAAGGTAGCCTAGAACGGATAATCCTCCTGCCGCACCCCCAAGATTTGAGTTGTACTTTTTTAAGAGCAAAGATTGGATTCAGCAATAATGAAAAAGGAAATTATTTTCCCTCATAGAGAACGATGCCCAAAGTTGTTTTCTGATTCAAATGTAGCTTATAGTAATGAAGAATCCAATATCAATTATATGGTAATTTCTAGAAAGAATGAGGTTGGTTATTGATGTAACAACGTGCAATCCTGGCAAGAGCTGCAGGACAGGGAAGCATCCTTGGCATGACTTGAACAGGGGAGGAGCACCTGCTCTGAAGCTGTGATAGACAGGCAGAGCTTTGCAAGTGAGTGCAGAGTGCTATTGGTCAGTCTCCTGTCATTGGTGTCTGATGTGGGCACGAGTGTTGAGGTCACAGAATCTTGGACTAAGATTCTGGAACTCCAAGAGGCAGTGACCTGGGAAAGCTTGTTTAGGGTGTTGCTAGGTGATAAAGCCCTCTCAGATGAGTTGCTGAAACACAGAGGTTTCTTGGTGGTAGGTTCTATTGTTTGGGTGACCAGTTTGGAGAGATTTAGTTGACTTTAGGTCAAAGTTCTAGTGATTGGCAAAAAGAAGCAACCAGGAGAAGATGGGAGGAGGAGGGAAGAAGGTGGTGTGGCCAGCTGGCCCTGCCCAGGCCCTCCACATACAGGACCTCTACTAAAACGACTACCTCTACTAATCCTGACCCTAATCCTAACCTTAACCCTAAACCTATCCCTAACCCTAACCTAACACTAACCCTATACCTAACCCTAACCCAACCCAAACATTAACCCTAACCCTAACCCTAACCCAAACCCTAAGCCTAACCCTAACCATAACCCTAACCTAACCTAATCCTAACCCTAACCCTAACCCTAACTCTAACCGAACCCATAAACCTAACCCTATCCCTAAACACAACCCTAACCCTAACCGTAACCCTAACCCTAACCCTAACCCTAAATCCTAAGACTAAACCTGAACTTAAACCTAACCCAAACACTAACAATAACACTAACCCTAACCCTAACCCTAATCCAAACCCACACCCTAACCCTAAACCAAACCCAAACTCTAACACTAAACTTAACACTAAACCTAATCCTAAACCAAACCCAAACCCTAACCCTAACCCTAACCCTAACAATAACCCAAACCCTAAACCTCACCCTAATCCAAAAGCTAACCCTAACCCAAACCCAAATCCTAACCCTAAACCTAACCCTAATCAAAACCCAAACACTAATCCTAACCCTAACCCTAACCCAAACCCTAACCGTAACCAGAACCCAAACCATAACTCTATCCCTAAACCTAACCCTAACCATAAACCTAACCCTAACCCAAACGCACACCATAACCCTAAACCTAACCCTAACCCTAACCCAAACCCTAACCCTAACCTTAACCTAAATTTTACCCTAACCCAAACACTAACCCTAACCCCAACCCTCACCCTAAACCAAACCCAAACCGAAACCCTAACGCTAACCGTAACCTAAACCCTAACCCTAATCCTAACAGTAATCCTAACCCAAACCCAAACGCTAATCCTAACCCAAACCCAAACCCTAACCCTAACCCTAACCTTAACACAAACATTAACCCTAAACCTAACCCTAACACAAACGCAAACCCTAAACCTAACCCGAACCCAAACGCAAACCCTAACCCTAAACCTAACCCTAACCCAGACCCTAACCGTAACCCTAACCCTAACCCTAACCCTAACCCAAACATTGACCCTAAACGTAACCTTAACCCAAACCCTAACTCTAAACCTAACCCTAACCCAAACCCTAACCCCAACACTTATCCTAACCCAAACGCAAACCCTAACCCTAACCCTAACCATAACCGAAACCCAAACCCTAAACCTAACCCTAATCCTAAACCTAACCCTAACCCAAACCATAACACTAACCCTAACCCTAACCCGAAACCTAACCCAAACACTAACACTAACCCTAAACTTAAACATAACCCTAAACCTAAATCTAACCCTAACCCTAACCATAAACCATACCCTAATCCTAGGGTAGCCTAGAACAGATAATCCTCCTGCCTCACCCCCAATACTTGATTTGTACTTTTTTAAGAGCAAAGATTGAATTCAGCAACAATGAAAAAGTAAAATATTTTCCCTCATAGAGAACGATGCCTAAAGTAGTTTTCTGATTCAAATGTAGCTTATAGTACTGAAAAATCCAATATCAATAATGTGGTAATTTCTAGAAAGAATGAGGTTGGTTATTGAGGTAACAACGTGCAATCCTGGCAAGAGCTGCAGGACTGGGAAGCAACTTTGGCATGACTTGAACAGGGGAGGAGCACCTGCTCTGAAGCTGTGATAGACAGGCAGAGCTTTGCAAGTGAGTGCAGAGTGCTATTGGTCAGTCTCCTGTCATTGGTGTCTGATGTGGGCAGGAGTGCTGAGGTCACAGAATCTTGGACTAAGACTCTGTAACTCCAAGAGGCAGTGACCTGGCAAAGCATTGTTTATGGTGTTGCTAGGTGACATAGCCCTCTCAGATGAGTTGCTGAAACACAGAGGTTTCTTGGTGGTAGGCTCTATTGTTTGGGTGACCAGTTTGGAGAGATTTAGTTGACTTTAGGTCAAAGTTCTAGTGATTGACAAAAAGTAGCAACCAGGAGAAGATGGGAGGAGGAGGGAAGAAGGTGGTGTGGCCAGCTGGCCCTGCCCAGGCCCTCCACATACAGGACCTCTACTAAAACGACTACCTCTACTAACCCTGACCCTAATCCTAAACTTAACCCTAACCCTAACCCTAATCCTAACCCTAACCCTAACTAACCCTAACCCTAACTCAAACCCTAAGCCTTAACCTAACCCTAACCCAAACCCTAAACCTAACCCTAACCCTAACCCTAACTAACCCTAACCCTAACCCAAACCCTAACCGTAACCAGAACCCAAACCATAACTCTATCCCTAAACCTAACCCTAACCATAAACCTAACCCTAACCCAAACGCACACCCTAACCCTAAACCTAACCCTAACCCTAACCCAAACCTTAACCCTAACCTTAACCTAAATTTAACCCTAACTCAAATGCTAACCCTAACCCTAATCCAAAACATAACCATAATGCTAACCCTAACCCTAACACTAACAAAAACCCTAACCCTAACCCTAACCCTAAACCTAACGCTAACACAAATCTTATCCCTAACCCTAACCCTAACCCGAACTCAAACCCTAACACTAACCCTAACCCTAAACCAAAACCAAACCCTAACACTAAACTTAACACTAACCTTAACCCTAACCCAAACCCAAACCCTAACCTAACCCTAACCCTAACAATAAACCAAACCCTAACCCTAAACCTAACCCAAACCGTAATCCTAACCCTAACCCAAACCCAAACCCTAACCGTAACCCTCACCCAAACCATAACCCTAGTCCTAACCCTAACCCTAACACAAACCCTAACCCTAAACCTAAACCTAACCCAAAACCTAACCCTAACCCTAACCCTAACCCAAACCCTAACCCTAACCCTAACCCTAACCCTAACCCTAACCCTAAACCTAACACAAACCCTAACCCTAACACTAACCCTAACCCTAACCCTAACACAAACCCTAACCCCTACCCTAAACCTAACCCAAACCCTAACACTAACCCTAACCCAAACACTAACCCTAACCCTAACCATAACCAGAACGCAAACCATAACTCAATCCCTAAATATAACCCTAACCCTAAACCTAACCCTAACCCAAACGCACACCCTTACACTAAACCTAACTCTAAACCTAACCCTATCCCTAAACCTAACCCAAATATTAATCCTAAACCTAACACTAACCCAAACCCTAACCCTAAACCTAACCCTAAACCAAACCCTAAACCTAAACCTAACCCTAACACAAACCCTAACCCTAACCCTAACCCAAACCCAAACCCTAACCCTAACCCTAACCCAAACCCATCCGTAACCCTAACCCTAACCCTAACCCTAACCCAAACATTAACCCTAAACCTAACCCTAACCCAAACCCTAACCCTAAACCTAACCCTAACCCAAACCCTACCCCTAAACCTAACCCTAACACAAAACCTAAACCTAACCCTAACCCTAAACCTAACAGAAACCCAAACCCTAACGATATCGCAAACCCTAACACTAATCCTAACCCTAACCCAAACCCTAACCCTAACCCTAACCCTAACCCTAAACCTAACCCAAACCCTAACACTAACCCTAACCCAAACACTAACCCTAACCCTAACCATAACCAGAACCCAAACCATAACTCTATCCCTAAACATAACCCTAACCCTAAACCTAACCCTAACCCAAACGCACATCCTTACCCTAAACCTAACTCTAAACATAACCCTAACCCTAAACCTAACCCAAATATTAATCCTAAACCTAACACTAACTCAAACCCTAACCCTAAACCTAACCCTAAACCAAATTCTTACCATTAACCTAACCCTAACACAAACCCTTACACTAACCCAAACCAAAACCCTAACCCAAACACTAACCCTATCCCAAACCCATCCGTAACCCTAACCCTAACCCAAACATTAACCCTAAACCTAACCCTAACCCAAACCCTAACCCTAAACCTAACCCTAACACAAAACCTAAATATAACCCTAACCCTAACCCTAACAGAAACCCAAACCCTAACCCTAAACCTAAGCCTAACCCAAATCCTAACACTAACCCCAACCCTAAACCTAAACCAAACCCAAACCGAAACCCTAACCCTAACCGTAACCTAAACCCTAACCCTAACCCTAACAGTAACCCTAACCTAAACACAAACCCGAATCCTAACACTAATCCTAACCCAAACGCTAACCCTAACCCTAACTCTTACAAAAACCCTAACCCTAACCCTAATCCTAACCCTAATGCTAACCCAAACTAGAACACTAACCCTAATCGTAACATTAACCCTAACCCGAAACCTAACCCAAACACTAACCCTAACCCTAACCCTAAATCTAACCCTAACCCTAAACCTAACCCTAAACCAAACCCTAAACCTAAACCTAACCCTAACACAAACCCTAACCCTAACCCTAACCCAAACCCAAACCCTAACCCTAACCCTAACCCAAACCCATCCGTAACCCTAACCCTAACCCTAACCCTAACCCTAACCCAAACATTAACCCTAACCCTAACCCTAACCCTAACCCAAACACTAACCCTAACCCTAAGCCTAACTCCTAACCCCAACCCTAACATTAACCCTAACCCTAAACCTAAATCTAACCCTAACCCAAAAACTAACCCTAACCCTAAGCCTAACCCCTAACGCCTAACATTAACAGTAAACCTAACACTACACAAAACCCTAACTCTAACCTTAACCGTAACCCTTACCCAATCCAAACCCTAACCCTAACCCTAACCCTAAACTTAACTCATACCCAAAACCTAAGCCTAATCCAAACCCAAACGCAAACCTAACCCTAACCCTAACCCTAAGACTTACCAAAACCCAAACCCTAACCCTAACCCCAACATTAACCCTAACCTAACTCAAACCCTAACCCTAACCCTAAACCAATCACTATCCCTAACCCTAAGCCTAACCCCTAACCCCTAACCCTAACCCTAATCTTAAGCCTAAACCTAACCCTAACCACAACCCTAACCCTAACCCTAACCCAAACCAAACGCTAACCCTCACCCTAACCCTAACTCTAACCCAAGACCTAACACTATCCCTAAACTTAACCCTAACCCAAACACTAACCCTAACCATAAGCCTAACCTCTAACCCCTAACCCTACCCTAACCCTAACCCTAAACCTAAGCCTAACCCTAACACAAACCCTAATCCTAAACTTAACCCTAACCCAAACCCTAAACCTAAGCCTAACCCAAAAAAATACTAAACCTAAGCCTAAACTTAACCCTAAACCTAAACCTAAACCTAAGCCAAACCCTAACCCTAACCCTAACCCAGACACTAACCCTAACCCTAACCCTTAGCCTAACCCCTAACCCCAACCCTAACATTAACCCTAACCCTAAACCTAAACCTAACCCTAACCCAAACACTAACTCTAACCTTAACCCTAACCCTAAACCTAACCCAAACCCTAACCCTAACCCTAACCCAAAAACTAACGCTAACCCTAAGCCTAACCCCTAACCCCTAACATTAACCGTAAACCTAACACTACACAAAACCCTAACTCTAACCTTAACCATAACCCTTACCCAATCCAAACCCTAACACTAACTCTAACCATAAACCTAACTCATACCCAAAACCTAAGCCTAATCCAAACCCAAACGCAAAACCTAACCCTAACCCTAACCCTAATATTAACCCAAATCCTAATCCTAACCGTAACCACAACATTAACCCTAACCTAACTCAAACCCTAACCCTAACCCTAAACCAATCACTATCCCTAACCCTAAGCCTAACCCCTAACCCCTAACCCTAACCCTAATCTTAAGCCTAAACCTAACCCTAACCACAACCCTAACCCTAACCCTAACCCAAACCAAACGCTAACCCTCACCCTAACCCTAACTCTAACCCAAGACCTAACACTATCCCCAAACTTAACCCTAACCCAAACACTAACCCTAACCATATGCCTAACCTCTAACCATTAACCCTACCCTAACCCTAACCCTAAACCTAAACCTAACCCTAACACAAACCCTAATCCTAAACTTAACCCTAACCCAGACCCTAAACCTAGCCCTAACCCTAAACCTAAGCCTAACCCAAAAAAAATACTAAACCTAAGACTAAACTTAACCCTAAACCTAAACCTAAACCTAAGCCAAACCCTAACCCTAACCCTAACCCTAACCCAAACCCTAACCCTAACCCTATCCCTAACCCTAACCCTAAACCTAACACAAACCCTAACCCTCACACTCACCCTACCCCTATCCCTAACACAAACCCTAACCCCTACCCTAAACCTAACCCAAACCCTAACACTAACCCTAACCCAAACACTAACCCTAACCCTAACCATAACCAGAACGCAAACCATAACTCAATCCCGAAATATAACCCTAACCCTAAACCTAACCCTAACCCAAACGCACACCCTTACACTAAACCTAACTCTAAACCTAACCCTATCCCTAAACCTAACCCAAATATTAACCCTAAACCTAACACTAACCCAAACCCTAACCCTAAACCTAACCCTAAACCAAACCCTAAACCTAAACCTAACCCTAACACAAACCCTAACCCTAACCCTAAACCAAACCCAAACCCTAACCCTAACCCTAACCCAAACCCATCCGTAACCCTAACCCTAACCCTAACCCTAACCCAAACATTAACACTAAACCTAACCCTAACCCAAACCCTAACCCTAAACCTAACCCTAACCCAAACCCTACCCCTAAACCTAACCCTAACACAAAACCTAAACCTAACCCTAACCCTAATCCTAACAGAAACCCAAACCCTAATGATATCGCAAACCCTAACACTAATCCTAACCCTAACACAAACCCTAACCCTAACCCTAACCCTAACCCTAACCCTAACCCTAACCCTAATCCTAACCCAAACCCTAACACTAACCCTAACCCAAACACTAACCCTAACCCTAACCATAACCACAACCCAAACCATAACCCTAGCCCTAATCATAAGCCTAAACCTAAACTTAACCCTAACACAAACGCACACCCTTACCCTAAACCTAACTGTAAACATAACCCTAACCCTAAACCTAACACAAATATTAACCCTAAACCTAACACTAACCCAAACCCTAACCCTAAACCTAACCCTAAACCAAACCCTAAACCTAAACCTAACCCTAACACAAACCCTAACCCTAACCCTAACCCAAACCCAAACCCTAACCCTAACCCTAACCCAAACCCATCCGTAACCCTAACCCTAACCCAAACATTAACCCTAAACCTAACCCTAACCCAAACCCTAACCCTAAACCTAACCCTAACACAAAACCTAAATATAACCCTAACCCTAACCCTAACAGAACACCAAACCCTCACACTAAACCTAAGCCTAACCCAAATCCTAACACTAACCCCAAACCTAAACCTAAACCAAACCCAAACCGAAAACCTAACCCTAACCGTAACCTAAACCCTAACCCTAACCCTAACAGTAACCCTAACCCAAACACAAACCCGAATCCTAACACTAACCCTAACCCTAATCCTAACCCAAACGCTAACCCTAACCCTAACTCTTACAAAAACCATAACCCTAACCCTAATCCTAACCCTAATGCTAACCCAAACTAGAACACTAACCCTAATCGTAACATTAACCCTAACCCGAACCCTAACCCAAACACTAACCCTAACCCTAACCCTAAATCTAACCCTAACCCTAAACCTAAGCCTAAACCAAACCCTAAACCTAAACCTAACCCTAACACAAACCCTAACCCTAACCCTAACCCAAACCCAAACCCTAACCCTAACCCTAACCCAAACCCATCCGTAACCCTAACCCTAACCCTAACCCTAACCCTAACCCAAACATTAACCCTAACCCTAGCCCTTACCCTAACCCAAACACTAACCCTAACCCTAAGCCTAACTCCTAACCCCAACCCTAACATTAACCCTAACCCTAAACCTAAATCTAACCCTAACCCAAAAACTAACCCTAACCCTAAGCCTAACCCCTAACCCCTAACATTAACAGTAAACCTAACACTACACAAAACCCTAACTCTAACCTTAACCGTAACCCTTACCCAATCCAAACCCTAACCCTAACCCTAACCCTAAACCTAACTCATACCCAAAACCTAAGCCTAATCCAAACCCAAACGCAAAACCTAACCCTAACCCTAACCCTAAGACTTACCAAAACCCAAACACTAACCCTAACCCCAACATTAACCCTAACCTAATTCAAACCCTAACCCTAACCCTAAACCAATCACTATCCCTAACCCTAAGCCTAACCCCTAACCCCTAACCCTAACCCTAATCTTAAGCCTAAACCTAACCCTAACCACAACCCTAACCCTAACCCTAACCCAAACCAAACGCTAACCCTCACCCTAACCCTAACTCTAACCCAAGACCTAACACTATCCCTAAACTTAACCCTAACCCAAACACTAACCCTAACCATAAGCCTAACCTCTAACCCCTAACCCTACCCTAACCCTAACCCTAAACCTAAACCTAACCCTAACACAAACCCTAATCCTAAACTTAACCCTAACCCAAACCCTAAACCTAAGCCTAACCCAAAAAAATACTAAACCTAAGACTAAACTTAACCCTAAACCTAAACCTAAACCTAAGCCAAACCCTAACCCTAACCCTAACCCAGACACTAACCCTAACCCTAACCCTTAGCCTAACCCCTAACCCCAACCCTAACATTAACCCTAACCCTAAACCTAAACCTAACCCTAACCCAAACACTAACTCTAACCTTAACCCTAACCCTAAACCTAACCCAAACCCTAACCCTAACCCTAACCCAAAAACTAACCCTAACCCTAAGCCTAACCCCTAACCCCTAACATTAACCGTAAACCTAACACTACACAAAACCCTAACTCTAAACTTAACCGTAACCCTTACCCAATCCAAACCCTAACCCTAACCCTAACCCTAAACCTAACTCATACTCAAAACCTAAGCCTAATCCAAACCCAAACGCAAAACCTAACCCTAACCCTAACCCTAAGACTTACCAAAACCCAAACCCTAACCCTAACCCCAACATTAACCCTAACCTAACTCAAACCCTAACCCTAACCCTAAACCAATCACTATCCCTAACCCTAAGCCTAACCCCTAAACCCTAACCCTAACCCTAATCTTAAGCCTAAACCTAACCCTAACCACAACCCTAACCCTAACCCTAACCCAAACCAAACGCTAACCCTCACCCTAACCCTAACTCTAACCCAAGACCTAACACTATCCCTAAACTTAACCCTAACCCAAACACTAACCCTAACCATATGCCTAACCTCTAACCCCTAACCCTACCCTAACCCTAACCCTAAACCTAAACCTAACCCTAACACAAACCCTAATCCTAAACTTAACCCTAACCCAAACCCTAAACCTAGCTCTAACCCTAAACCTAAGCCTAACCCAAAAAAAATACTAAACCTAAGACTAAACTTAACCCTAAACCTAAACCTAAACCTAAGCCAAACCCTAACCCTAACCCTAACCCAGACACTAACCCTAACCCTAACCCTTAGCCTAACCCCTAACCCCAACCCTAACATTAACCCTAACCCTAAACCTAAACCTAACCCTAACCCAAACACTAACCCTAACCTTAACCCTAACCCTGACCCTAAACCTAACTCAAACCCTAACACTAAGCCTAACCCAAACACTAACCCTAACCCTAAGCCTAACCCCTAACCCCTAACCCTAACCCTAACCCAAACCCTAAACCTAAAACTAACCCTAACCCACAAACCTAACCCTAACCCTAACCCAAACCAAACCCGAACCCTAACACTAACCCTAACCCTAAGACTTACCCAAACCCTAACCTTAACCCTAACCCTATCCCAAGACATAACCATAACCCTAAACCTAACCCTAACCCAAACACTAACCCTAACCCTAAGCCTAAACTCTAACCCCTAACCCTAACCCTAACCCTAACCCTAAACCTAAACCTAACCCTAACACAAACCCAAATACTAACCTTAAACCTAACCCTAACCCTAAACCTAACACAAACCCTAACCCTAACCCTAACCCAAACACTACCCCTAACCCTAAGCCTAACCTCTAAACCCTAACCCTAACCCTAACCCTAAACCTAACTCTAAACCTAAACCTAAACCAAACCCTAAACCTATCCCTAACCTAACCCTAAGCCTAACCCTAACACTAACCCTAACACTAACCCTAACCCTAACCCTTTCCCTTATCCTAACCCTAAACCAAACCCTAACCCTAACCCTAACCCTAATCTGAACTAAAACCCTAACACTAAACGTAACCCTAACCCAATCCCTAAATCTTACCTTAACCCTAAACATAACACAAACCCTAACATTAACCCTAACCCTAACTCTCACACTAACCCTAACCCTAACCCAAACCCTAACTCCAAACCAAAGCCCAACACTAACCCTAACCCTAACCCTAACCCAAAACCCAACCCTACCTCTAACCCTAACCTTAACCCTTACACTAACCCAAACCGAAACCCAAACCCTAACACTAACCCTAACCCAAACCCAAACCATAATCCTAACCCTAATCCAAACCTAAACCCTAACACTAACCCTAACCCTGACCCTAACCCAAACCCTAACTCTAACCTTAACCCTAACCCTAACCTTAAACCTATTCCTCACCCTAAACATAACCATAACCTAACCCTAAAACAAACACTTAACCTAACCCTAACCCTAAACCAAAACCTAAGCCTAACCCTAAACTTAACCCTAATCCTAACCCTAACCCTAAACCTAACCCTAAACCTAACCCTAACACAAACCCAAATACTAACCTTAACCGTAACCCTAAACCTAAACCTAACCCAAACCCTAACCCTAACCCAAACCCTAAAACTTACCCTAACCCTAAACCTAACACAAACCCTAACATTAACCCTAACCCTAACTCTCACACTAACCCTAACCCTAATCCAAACCCTAACTCCAAACCAAACCCTAACCCTAACCCTAACCCTAACCCTCACCCAAACCCTAACCCTAACGGAATCACTAACCCTAACCCTAACCCTAAGCCTAACCCTAACCCAAACCCAAACCATAACACTAACCCTAACCCTAAACCTAACCCTAACCCTAACCCAAAAAGTAACAATAACCCAAACGCGAACTCTACCCCTAAACCTAACACTAACCCTAACCCAAACCAAACCAACACCCTAACCCTAACACTCACCCTAAACCTAACCCGAACCCGAACCGTAACCGTCAACCAAACCCCAACCCTAACCCTAACCCTAACCCAAACACTAACCCTAAAACTAACCCTAACCCTAACACTCACCCAAACCCAAACATAATCCTAAACCTAACATTAACACTAACCCAAACCCAAACCCTAATCCTAAACCTAATCCAAACCCTAACCATCACCCTAACTCTAACCCTAAACCTAACCGAAACCCTAAATCTAACCTTATTCCTAACCCTAACTCTAACCCTATTAATAAACCTAACACTGACCCTAACCCACACCCCCACCCTAACCGTGACTCTAATGCTAACCCTAACGACACCCTAACCCTAAACCTAAACCTAACCATAAACCTAAACCTAACCCTAACCCAAACACAAACACTAACCCTCAGCCTAATCCTAACCCTTAACCTAACCCTAACCCATACCATAAACCTAACCCTATCCCTGAACCCAACTCTAACCCAAATACTAAACCTAACCCTAACACTAACAGAAACCCTAACCCAAGCCAAACTCTAACCCTAACCCTAACCATAACCATAACCCTAACCCAAATCAAACCCTAACCCTAACCCTAACCCTCACTGTAACCCTAACCCTAACCCTAACCCAAACCCCAACCCTAACTCTAACCCTAACCTTAATCCTAACACTAACCCAAACCCAAACCATAATCCTAACCCTAACCCTAACCCTAACCCAAACCCAAACCCCAATCCTAGCCCTAATCCAAACCCAAACCTAACACTAACCGTAAACCTAACCCTACACCAAACCCTAGCTCTAACCTTAACCGTAACCCTTACCCAAAACAAACCCTAACCCTAACCCTAACCCTAAACCAAACTCTAACCCAAAACATAACCCTAATACAAACCCAAACGCAAACCCTAACCCTAACCCTATCCCAAAGACTTACCCAAACCCAAACCCTAACCCTAACCCCAATATTAACCCTAATCTGAACAAACCCTAATCCTAACCCTAATCCAAACATAAACCTTATCCTTAATTCTAACCCTAACCCTAACAAAAACACTAAATCTAATCTTAACCCTAAACTTAACCCTAAATCTAACACAAACCCTAACCCTAACCCTAACCCTAAATCGAACCCAAACCCCAACCCTAACCGTAACCTTAAACCTAAGCCTAACCCAAACCCAAGCACTAACCCTAAGCCTAATCCTAAACCTAACCCTAACCCAAACCCAAAACCTAACCCTAAACTTAACCCTAACCCTAACCCTAAACCTAAGCCAAACCCTAACCCTAACCGTAACCCAAACACTAACCCTAACCCTAAGCCTAAACCATAACCCCAACCCTAACATAAACCCTAACCCTAAACCTAAACCTAACCCTAACCCAAACACTAACCCTAACCTTAACCCTAACCCTACCCCTAAACCTAACTCAAACCCTAACCCTAACCCTAACCCAAACACTAACCCTAACCCTAAGCCTAACCCCTAACCCCTAACCCTAACCCTAACCCTAAACCTAAACCTAACCCTAACCCACAACCCTAACCCTAACCCAAACCAAACCCGAACCCTAACGCTAACCCTAACTCTAACACTTACGCAAAACCTAACCTTAACCCTAACCCTAACACAAGACCTAACCATAACCCTAAACCTAACCCTAACCCAAACGCTAACCCTAACCCTAAGCCTAAACTCTAACCCCTAACACTAACAGTAACCCTAACCCTAAACCTAAACCTAACCCTAACACAAACTCAAATACTAACCTTAACCCTAACCCTAACCCTAAACCTAACGCAAACCCTAACCCTAACCCTAACTCAAACACTAACCCTAACCCTAAGCCTAACCCCTAACCCCTAACCCTAACCCTAACCCTAACGCAAACCAAAAAAAAAAACCATAACCCTAACACTAACCCTAAACCTAACCTTAACCCAAACCCTAACCCTAAACCAAACCCTAACCTAACCCTAACCCTAACCCTAACCCTAACTCCTAAGCAAACCCTAAGCCTAACCCTAACCCTAAACCTCACCCAAACCCTAACCCTAACCGAATCCCTAACCCTAACCCTAACCCTAATCCTAACCCTAACCCAAACGGAAACACTAACACTAACCCTAACCCTAAACCTAACCCTAACCCTAACCCAAAAAGTAACCCTTACCCAAACGCGAACTCTAACCCTAAACCTAACACTAACCCTAACCCAAACCAAATCGAAACCCTAACCCCAACACTAACGCTAAACCTAACCTTAACCCAAACCCGAACCCTAAACCAAACCCTAACCCTAACCCTAACCCTAACCCAAAACCTAACCCAAACCATAACCCTAACCCAAACCCAAACCCTAACCCTAACCCTAACACTAACCCTAACCCAAATCCTAACCCTAACCTTAAACTAAACTTAACCCTAAGCCAAACGCTAACCGTAAACCTAACCCTAACCCAAACCCCAACCCTATCGCAAACCCTAACGCTAAACCTAAGCCTAAGCCAAATCCTAAACCTAACCCCAACCCCAACCCTAAACCAAACCGAAACGGAAACCCAAACCCTAACCCTAACCCAAACCCTAACCCTAACCCTAACAGTAACCCTAACCCTAAACCTAACCCTCACCCTAACCCAAACGCAAACCCTAACACTAACCCTAATATTAACCCAAATCCTAATACTAACCCTAACCCTAATGTTAACCCAAACCCTAAACCTAACACGAATCCTAACACAAACCATAACCCTAACCCTAACCCTAATAGTAACCCTAACCCTAACCCAAACACTAACCCTAACCCTAACAATAAACCTAACCCTAACCCTAATTATAACCCTAACGCTAACCATAAACCATACCCTAATACCAAGGTAGCCTAGAACGGATAATCCTCCTGCCGCACCCCCAAGATTTGAGTTGTACTTTTTTAAGAGCAAAGATTGGATTCAGCAATAATGAAAAAGGAAATTATTTTCCCTCATAGAGAACGATGCCCAAAGTAGTTTTCTGATTCAAATGTAGCTTATAGTAATGAAGAATCCAATATCAATTATATGGTAATTTCTAGAAAGAATGAGGTTGGTTATTGAGGTAACAACGTGCAATCCTGGCAAGAGCTGCAGGACTGGGAAGCATCCTTGGCATGACTTGAACAGGGGAGGAGCACCTGCTCTGAAGCTGTGATAGACAGGCAGAGCTTTGCAAGTGAGTGCAGAGTGCTATTGGTCAGTCTCCTGTCATTGGTGTCTGATGTGAGCAGGAGTGCTGAGGTCACAGAATCTTGGACTAAGATTCTGGAACTCCAAGAGGCAGTGACCTGGGAAAGCATTGTTTAGGGTGTTGCTAGGTAATAAAGCCCTCTCAGATGAGTTGCTGAAACACAGAGGTTTCTTGGTGGTAGGCTCTATTGTTTGGGTGACCAGTTTGGAGAGATTTAGTTGACTTTAGGTCAAAGTTTTAGTGATTGGCAAAAAGAAGCAACCAGGAGAAGATGTGAGGAGGAGGGAAGAAGGTGGTGTGGCCAGCTGGCCCTGCCCAGGCCCTCCACATACAGGACCTCTACTAAAACGACTACCTCTACTAACCCTGACCCTAATCCTAACCTTAACCCTAACCCTAACCCTAACCCTAACCTAACACTAACCCTATACCTAACCCTAACCCTAACCCAAACATTAACCCTAAACCTAACCCTAACCCAAACCCTAATCCTAACCCTAACCCTAACCTAACCTAATCATAACCCTAACACTAACCCTAACTCCAACCGAACCCATAAACCTAACCCTATCCCTAAACACAACCCTAACCCTAACCGTAACCCTAACCCTAACCCTAACCCTAAATCCTAAGACTAAACTTGAACTTAAACCTAACCCAAACACTAACCCTAACCCTAACCCTAATCCAAACCCACACCCTAACCCAACCCTAACCCTAAACCAAACCCAAACCCTAACACTAAACTTAACACTAAACCTAATCCTAACCCTAACCCAAACCCTAATCCTAACCCTAACCCTAACCCTAACCCTAACCTAACCTAATCCTAACCCTAACCCTAACCCTAACTCTAACCGAACCCATAAACCTAACCCTATCCCTAAACACAACCCTAACCCTAACCGTAACCCTAACCCTAACCCTAACCCTAAATCCTAAGACTAAACCTGAACTTAAACCTAACCCAAACACTAACCCTAACACTAACACTAACCCTAAACCTAATCCAAACCCACACACAAACCCTAACCCCAACCCAAAACCAAACCCAAACCCTAACACTAAACTTAACACTAAACCTAATCCTAACCCAAACC